>PVKM010022727.1:0-21624 GCA_004027735.1 Carollia perspicillata
TGCTATTACAGCTGTCCCATTTCCCCTCTGCCCTGCACCCCCCCACCCACATCCCCCCCCTTAGTTCTTATCCATGGGTTGTACATATAAATTCTTTGGCCTCTCCATTTCCTTTACTATTCTTGCCCTCCCCCTGTCTATTTTGTACCTACCATTTATGCTTCTTATTCCCTGTACCTTTCCCCGCATTGTTCCCACTCCCTCCCCACTGATAACCCTGCATGTCATCTCCATTTCTGTGATTCTGTTCTGTTCTAGTTGTTTGCTTAGTTCGTTTTTGTTTTTGTCATATTACTGTTCATATTTTTGATCTTTTTCCTAGATAATTCCCTGTGACACTTTATTTAATAAGGGCTTGTGGATGACGAACTCCTTGAACTTGACCTTATCTGGGAAGCACTTTACCTGCCCTTCCATTCTAAATGATAGCATTGCTGGATAGAGTCATCGTCATCTTGGACGTAGGTCCTTGTCTTTTATGACTTTGAATATTTCTTTCCAGCCCCTTCTTGCCTGCCAGGTTTCTTTTGAGAAATCAGCTGATAGTCTTATGGGAACTCCTTTGTAGGTAACTGTCCAGGCATTTCTCAATGGAACAATATGATATGTGACCCGTTGTGCCTGGCTTCTTTCATTTATCATGTTTTCGAGTTCATCCATGTTGTAGCATGTACTAGTACTATTTTTTTATTGCTGGGTAATATCCCCTTGTATGACTACACCACATTGTATTTATCCCTTCATCTGTCAATGGCCATTTGTATTTCCACCTTTTGGCTGTTGTGAATCATGCTGCTGTGGGTGTACAAATTCCTGTTGGAGTCCCTACTTTCAGTTTTGTTGGGTACATACCCATACCCAGAAATGGAATTCTCGGATCATATGATAATTCTGTTTGATGTTTCCACTGGGGCTTAACCATTTTACATTCCCACCAGCAGTGTAAGAAAGAGGGTTCCAATTTCTTCACATCCTCCCCAACACATTTTGTTATCCTCATTCAAGGATATGTTTATTGATTTGAGAGAGAGAGAGAGATCAATCAATCCATTGCCTCCCATATGCCCCTCAACTGGGGACCAAACTCACAAACATTTTGTGTACCCAGCGATGCTCCAACCACCCAGCTGGGCTCCAACAAATGTTTTTAATTAATTAATTAATTAATTAATTAACTTATTTTTCATCCTCACCCGAGGACATGCCTATTGATTTTTAGAGAGAGGGGAAGGGAGGGAGAGAGGAACATTACATGCACCTACTGGGGACCCACACCCACAACCTAGGTATGTGCCCTAACAGGGAATCAATCCCCAGGCCTTTGGGTTTACAGAAGATCCAGCTGAGCCACGTGGGCTATAGCCCAACATGTGTTTTCGATAATAGCCATCCTACTGTGTGTGAGGTGGTAGCTCACTGTGGTTTTGATTTGCATTTTCCTGATGGCTAATGATGTTGAGCATCTTTTCATGTGCTCTTGGTCATTTGCATATCTTGTGGAGAAATTTCTATCTTTATGCCAGTACCACTGCTTTTAGTGTAGTTTTGTTAAGTAAAGTTTGAAATTAGCAAGTGTGAGTCCTCCAACTTTGTACTCTTTGAGACTGCTCTGGCTACTCTGGGTTCCCTGAGTTTCCATATGGGTCTTAGGATCAGCTTGTCAATTTCTGAAAAGAAGCCAGCTGCAATTTTGTGGGAATTGCATTGAATTTGTAGATCAATTTGGGGTGTATTTATTTATTACCCATGAACACGGGATGTCCTTACATTTGGGCCTTCAATTTCCTTCACTGATGTTTTGCACTTTTCTTAAATTTCCTGCGCGTTTTATCCTTTATGATGATATTTTAAGTGGAATTGTTTTCTCAATTTTTCTCATTGCCATTGTACAGCTGACGTTCGGACATTGACCCTGTGTCCTGAAGACTCACTAAACATCATTACTCACTAAACTTCATTCATTCATAGTTTTTATTTAAGGTTTTATTTATCTTTACAGGGGAAGAGGAGAGAAATATCAATGAATGGTTACCTCTTCTGCAACTCCCGCTGGGAGCTGGCCTGCAACCCAGGCATGTGCCCTGACTGGGAATCAAACCGTGATCCTCTGGTTCGCAGGCCAGCACTCAATCCACTGAGCTACACCAGCCAGGGCTAGCTTTTGTGGTTTTTAGTGGGTTCTTCAGAGTTTCCTGCATATGGGATCATGTCATGGGCTAATGGAGTTTTATTTTCTTTTCAATCTGAATGCCTTTTATTTCTGTTTCTTGCCTATTTACTTTGGTCAGGACCTCTGGTACAACGGTGAATAGAAGTGGGCATCCTTTCTTTGTTTCTGATCTAAGGGAAAGCTTCCAGTCTTTCAAGCCTGAGTATGAGGTTGGCTGTGGGTTTTTCACAGATGCTCCTTATCAGGTTAAGTTCCCTTCTATTCTTAGTTTGAGTGTTCTTATCATGAAGGGTTGTTAAATTTTGTCAAATGCCTTTTCTGTGGCTATTATGGAGGTGTTCATGTGACTTTGGCCCTTTATCCTACTGATATGGTCTATCACAGTATTTTAAATGCAGCATGTCAGTACTCCAGCCCAATTTCTTTTTTCTTTTTTAGATTTTTTTTTAGTTTTTAGAGAGAGGGTGAAGGGAAAGGAGTAAGAGAGGGAGAGAAACATCAATGTGCGAGAGATATACATCAATAGGTTGCCTTCTCGTACGCCCCCAAGTGGGGACCTGGCCTGCAATCCAGGCATGTACCCTGACTGGGAATCAAACTAGTCACCGGTCACCTCTCAGTTTGCAGGCCGGCACTCAGTCCACTGAGCCACACCATCCAGGGCTCAATTTCTATTATCCCAGTCCTTATGCAAGGACGGATGCTGGTGGTGGTGGTGGGGTGGAGGGGGTGAGCTTGAAAAATCTGTCAAGGACTCTGAGTTGGGGGGTTATGCATGCTGAGTTAGGAATCAGAAGGAGCCAGGTTACAAAGGGTGGAACAGGAGGATGGTGCTAGCATCACCTAGCACCATCTAGCATCAAAGCACAGAACGCCTTCCATGTGCCTCTGCTTGCTGGGCCTGTGCCCTTCTCTCTGGTGGATCTAATCACACTCCACTGTCTTGAGCTTCTCTTCGCCTGCCTTTCCCCCTTGTCACTGCAGTCTTCCTGATTTTGCTACCCCTTCTCTGATACCACCATGTGCTGTCTGGCTGGCAGGCCTGGCACATAGGAGGCCCATGTGACAAAGGAAACGCCTCCAGCCCACTTCACCTCTTCCCCGAAGGGCCCAGCCCTCTCTGCACTTCTTGCAGCCTCTAGGTGAGGGAGTCAACTGCCTGTCTTCTCCCCTCTGTCCACATCAGGAGAAGTCAAAGGACACCTCTCCAGACCTTTGGTAGTCTCCCAAGCGCTCTTTCCTCTAGGACCTACTTGCTGAACTCTGACTGTGCCAGCCACCTTCCTGCGTGCTAGAAATCCATCTTGGAACACCACAAATGCCCTCACCTGGGGCTTTGTTACAACTCGAGTTGGGGGGATACTGATGAGAACAGGGTTGGGAGGGCCCATGCCTGCCCCTCTCGCCTGTCCCCTCTCTCTCCGAGACATCTCTACTTTCCATGGCACTTCTCCATACCTGACCTGTGCTCCCTTGTGCTTGAGTGGTGGGGGGCTTTCTGTAAGCAGGGCTTTGGTGCTGCCCTTGTGCATGGAGCTGCCCTCTGCAAATCGCTGGGCACTGAATTCTAGTAGCCATGATGTGTAGTGGCTCCCCACGCTGTGCCATTGGCCCAGAATTTTAAACCGCCCTTCCTTCCTTACCTCATTTCTGAGGACTGTCTGAGCAATTGATAGAAAATACTAGAAGTGCAAATTAATCTATAGTGACAGAAAGAAGAGCTGCATTGGCGTGGATGGTTGGAAAGGAGGGAAGACAAAGGGGCATGAAGACACTTGGTGATGATGGAAATGGTCACTATCTTGATTGTGGTGACGGTTTCACACATATGTATGTATATATATCTCTCAACTTTTAAAATTGCATGCTCTAAATATGTGCAGGTGATTGTATGGCAATTATACCTCACTACAACTTTATTTTTAATAAACATTTTATTTAATTTGTAGAGGGGGAAGGGAGAGAGAAAGAGGGAGAGAAGCATCAATGTGTGGTTGCCTCTTTGAGTGCCCCCTACTGGGGACCTGGCCTGCAACCCAGGCACGTGCCCCTACCAGGAATCTGGTTCACAGGCTGTTGCTCAATCCACTGAGCCACACCAGCCAGGGCATTCACTACAACTTTAAAACCAAGAAATATATGTGCACGCATACACCCCCAAAGGACAAAAAGGTGAGAGCATTCAGCCTGGCACAGTCCTAGTGAGGCCGAGTGGGTCTTCCTTCTGGCTCAGGTCCCTGCCAGGTAAGGCAGTGTGGTGTGTTGATACTGAATGGTTCACTTGCTGGGTGCCTGTTTCCTCACCTTTTAAATGGGAGTAAAGAGTGCCTGCCTCCTGGGGTCATTGTCTTGGCGAAATCAGTATCTTTGGCTGGGTCCCCTGGGATCTCGTTTGAATGGAGTTACTGCCATCAAGCCACTAGGTCAGTTGTTGAGATGTTGACATTGGGTGGAGAAGGCCTTACTCACGGATGTGTCACAGTCAATGTCCAAGTGAAGGAGGAATGTCCAATATTCTTCTGAGGGTTCCTCTATTGTAAAAGAAATGAACAGATTTGGTCCTTTTGCTCAGGAGTCAAGCCGAAGGAAGAAAGACTGAGAATGAGAAGCGGGGGCTTTGGGGTTAGGGCTAGGGTATCACAGGCACTTCCCTCTTGCCAGTGCCTCTTCCGCCCGCTTGCTTTGAGCAGTGGAAATGAAAAGCACTCCATAAAGAATATCAATTTTTAAAATTCCTTTCTTGTTCAGTTACAGTTGTCTGCATTTTCTCCCCACCACTCCCCCGCCCCGACCCCAGCCAAACCCACCTCCCTCCCTTGCTTCCACCCTCCCCCTTTGTTCTGTCCATGTGTCCTTTATATTAGTTCCTGAGGGGACAGTACTTCTCCCCACTGTCCCCTCCCTGCTCCCCTCTGGTTATTGTTACATTCATTGTTCTTAATTTCAATGTCTCTGGTTATATTTTGTTTGCTTTTTTCTTTTGTTGATTAGGTTTCTGTTAAAGGTGAGATCATATGGTATTTGTCCCTCACTGCCTGACTTATTTCACTTAGCATAATGCTGTCCCGATCCATCCATGCTGTCGCAAGGGTATAAGCTCCTTTCTCTCTGCTGCGTAGAATTACATTGTGTAAATGTACCATGGTTTTTTTTTAAAGATTTTATTTATTTATCTTTAGAGGGGAAGGGAAGGAAAGAGGGAGAAAAATATCAATGTACGGTTGCCTCTCGTGTGTCCCCTGCCGGGACCTGGCCTGTAATCCAGGCATGTGCCCTGACTGGGAATTGAACCTTGATCCTTTGGTTCGCAGGCCCGCACTCAATCCGCTGAGCTAACCAGCCAGGGTACCATAGTTTTTTGATCCACTCATTTGCTGATGGGCACTTAACGTTGCTTCCAGCACTTGGCTATTGTAAATACTTCTAGGTAAGGATTGAGGATCCAGCCCTTGGGCCACCCAGGTTAGTCCAGAGGTGGGTGGGAGGATGTTTTCAGTTGTCCACAGGATCTGGGAAGCTGAGGATGACCTCGGAATTGCTTTGCTTTTTCACCCAGGAGGTGTGGGCCATCCCTCCTTCCCTGCTGTTCTCCCCAAGCAGGACTTCTGAGGCTCCTGACATGTCTGCCCCCACCCTGGGGAAGGCTGGGAGCAGGGCAGATGGGTCAGATTTCAGCCCACCCTGGTGGGCACCTCCCACCTACTGAGCAGCTTTGGGGAGGGAGGAGGAGGGCTGATGAGAGGGGAGAGGGAGACTATGAAGCGCTTGCTTGGTGCCTGAACCCTGTTCAGGTGTGTGCATGTCCCCCTGGTTACTCAAGGGGGTGCTCTGGGACAGCTGATCCCACCCTGGGGCCCTTGTTAAAATATAGGATCTGATTGAGCAGGTCCAGGGTGCGGTCCGGGATTCTGCATTTCCCACAAGCCCCCAGGCAGTGTCCGTTCTGTTGGTCCTTGGACTACATGCTGAGTAGTAAGAACTTCAGGTAGGAACTTGGGTTAAATCAGCGAAGCCCCAAATCACACCAACATCACTTAGGATGTGAGTTTGTTACTAATAAGAAGTGTGAGGCTTCACCTCAGACCTACTGAATCGATTTCCAAGGGTCACTGCTCAAGGTATGTCCCAAAGGACATAATCTCTTCTTACATGCCACATGTAGTGACTGACCCTCCTTTCCCATCATGCACAGCCTTACCAACACACAGGCATCTCACATGGGCGTGTGCGTGCACACACACTCACGACCTCCAGACTACTAAAAAGACCTTGCAGATGGAGGCTTCTCATGCTTCCTTTTCTTGCTGTTGACCCTGGGCAGAAAGGTCATGGGGTGTTATGGGTGGGTGGTATGGCTTGTCCAAGCAGCCTCAACTGGGGCCACACCATTCACGGGGCTAGTCACATGATGGAGTGTACTGCTGTGTCCCTGCTAGAATTCCTACAAATTAAGGCATTTTGTAGCCACCAATGCATTTTATTCAGGCAGGAATCATCCTTGGATGATGGTAAAACCATTAGATAAAGGTTGTTGAGGAGCAGGATATTTACAGAGTCTCAGGGTATTACTCCAAATTTCTTATGAATTTGGAAGGGAAATGCAAATTTTTTGCCACTGAGAGACCTGGCAGTCTCTGCCTTGACTACATGACCAAAGCAAGCAGGCCTCCCAGCAGCGGGGGAAGGAGAAGGGTACAGCAACTTGTCAAAGTGCTTAAGCTGAATCTAATGAGGGCAAATCCAGACTCTGGGACATTCTACAAGGCAGCTGCCCCACACTCTTCTAAGAGGTCAATGTCATGAAAGTTTTAAAAGTGGATGAATTGTTCCAGGTTAGAGGAGACTAGAGACATAGTCAAATGTGATGTGCGTGGTCCTTGATTGAATCCTGGATGGGAAAAAAATGATAAGGGCATTAGGGGTATCGTTGGAGAGATGTGGACGGGACTACATCAGTGCTAAATCCGTGAGCATTTGAAGGGTGCTGTAGTTTCCCTCAGGAATGGCAGCATTCATGTCAGCATCTCTCGGTCTGAAGAAGCATAATGTATGTGTAGAAAGGAGGGATCGGGGTGGCAGAACGTGCACTCTGGGGAAATCCTGGTGAAGGGAATGCAGATATCCGCTTCCAGATGTTCCAGTGTTCCTGTGGATTGAGAATTTTCAAAAAACAGAGTTGGTAAGACATGAATGAGGACTTTGGTTGGGCCACTCTGGGCCACTGAAAACACAGGAGCACAGAGAATCTTTGGCTCAGGCTGCCCTTCTCTGGGCTGCTTTCTTCACCAATCCTCGGTCAGTTTGGAGGTCCCCATAATACTTGTCTGGACAGGGGAAGTCAGAGACACAGCTGTGTCCAAAGTGTCCCCTGGACACTCCTGACTGCAGAGCTGGGAGACAGCTGGTTGATCAGAATTCCCTGCTCCAGGATGAGAGGGTAACTTCTGGTTTCTGTTCTTTCCTAGGCTGTTTCCTGATCTTCAGAGTGGGGTTAGTTGAGTCATAATGTAGTGGCTGTGGGAGTCCCTAGCAATTATGTAGTTAACCACCTCCCTGAGGCCTTACCAGGAGTGAAAGGGCCTTCCCAGGGTTTCCCAGGGTGTCCCTGTGGGACTCCGAGAAAGCCAGGCCTGGGCGCTTTTTCTCAGCCTCCCCCTGCCTCCTCCTCACTTGTCCAGATTCCACATTAGAGACCTTGGGAAGTATGGGGAGAGAAGGGCGGGGCGGGGGGCTGGAGTGGAGAAAGAGAGACAGATGGGAGGGAGAGAGACAGAGAAACAGATGAGAGAAGAAAGAGGGACACGGGTCAGGGAGAGAGAGAGAGAGGGACGGGAGAGACACAGACTCTGTCTGAGGCTCTGGGCTGGGAGGGGGCCTGTGCGAGTGCGCCCAGGGCAGCCCTCCCTGGGTGGGGGGAAGCAGCAGCAGTGGCCCTCACCTGTACCGGGCCCCTGCTGAATCTCAAAAGACCCTTGTGCTTCCTGTGTTGCTCTCATTTGTCCCCGTGTACCCTCTCACTCACCTGCCACTGGTGTCTCTTCTCCTGCCCCCGGTGTTCCTCTTGCCTACCTCCAACATCTCTGAGTCTTTCTCTTTTCCTCATTCTCTAGCATTATGACTTTTTCATCTTCTGAATCTGTCCCATTAGCATTCAGGTGAACTCAGGTGCCCTCTTGTTCTCAACTCCCTGGTGATGAGAGATGAGAGAACCCCTCCAGGGCTGCTCCCAGAGCACAGAGCAGCAGGCAGTGGCCCAGGTGCCCAGCCTCCATGTTTTCAGTACAGTCTCTGATGGTCCGCCTGCTGGGGCCCCTCACTTTCCTTACTCACATCCAACACCCTTGATTGTTAGAAAGGTCCTCCCACAGCCACCGTGACTCCCTCCAAATCCTCCTTTTTAGCTTGGCCTGAGCTAAGCACCTGCCCCAGCTGTGTCTTGTCCCCTCTCCTAACCCCACTCACCGTCACCTCACCCTGCTTTCTGGCCCATCACCTTGGTCACCAAGCTCTTGTTGAAGAGGTCATACCATAGGGGCCTGGCTTGCATTGAGTGGCGGGGGTGGGCATTGGGGTAGGAGGTGGGCATGGGCTCCTTCTGAACGCAGACCCAGCACCTAGCGGGGGTCAGTGTCCCCTCCCACCCTGGGGCCTCCTGTCCTCTTTTTTTTTTAATGTTTTATTTTAAAATATTTTAATTGATTTTGGAGATAGAGGGAGAAACATCAATTTGTTGTTTCACTTATTTATTCATTGGTTGATTACTTTATGTGCCCTGACCTGGGATCGAACCCACATTCTTGGTGTATTGGACAATACTCTGAACCAACTGAACTACCTGGCTGGGGTGTCCTCTTTTAAAATTAAAAATTTTTTCAATGGCAGTTGACAATAGATATTAGTTTCCTATGTGTAACATAGTTATTAGACATTTGTGTAACTTAAAAACTGAGCATCCTGCCCTGGCTGGTGTAGCTCAGTGGATTGAGCGCGGGCCTGCAAACCAGACGATCGAGGTTCGATTCCCAGTCAGGGCACATGCCTGGGTTGCAGGCCAGTTCCTAGCAGGGGACGCATGACAGGCAACCATACATTGATATTTCTCTCCCTCTCTCCTTCCTTTCCCCTCTAAAGATAAATAAATTAAATCTTTAAAAAAAACCCTGATCATCCCGTTAAGTTTAGTGTCCTCTTCTGCTCAGACCCAGGGCTAGGGAGATCATGGCCCACACCTTGGCCACCCACAGAATCATTTCCGCAAATGCAGTCCTAGAGGGGGAGACAGTGGGAGTGGCATGGGGTGAATGGGGAGGATGGAGGGTGGGGAAGGTGGGGAGGATGGAGGGTGTGTGGCCAGGCCCTTCCCAATTCTTCCAAAACCAGCTTCCCAGTGCTCCCTGGGGTGAGTGTAGGATCTTCTTGGCCACCTCCCCTAAGGGGTAGGGGGCTGTGATTCATCATCCTTACCTTCAAGGCAGGAGGTCCTGGAGTGAAGGCCCTTCCCCCACCTGGAGCCCACAGGACAAGGCTCTCCCCCTCTGCCCCATCCCCCTCTCTAGGACTCCAGGCTCCTGGGATCTGTCTCTTCCTTTTGGGCAGGAAGTTGAAGGCAGTGGAGGGAGAATTAGGGCCTCTTGTGCCTTCTTAGATCAGGTGCAGATGGGAAGTCCGCTGTGAGTTCGTGGTCACAGTTCTCCTTTAATTGGCGCTCAGGGGGCTGGAGCCAGGAGCCAGGAGCCAGGAGTGCAAACAAGGTTGCATGGTCTGCAGGGAGACTGAGAAAACCTCGGTACAGATCACAGGCTACGTTGTTTTTTTGTATATTTTCTCTGTGATTATAAAAGTAATGTTCACTGGAGAAAATGCTGTAAAGAACAAAAAGTCACTGCTTCCAGCCAGCCTAGGCTGCCTACTACTTGCTGAGATCCACATTCCCAGAAATCTCAGGTTTCCTTTTCCCTTGCCCAATATTTTTATTTATTCTTTCCAAGCCTTTTCCCATAAACATATTTCATATAGTAACCATCATAGTTCGTGTGTTATCTTATTTATTTATTTATTTTTAGAGGGGGGGAGGGAGAAAGAGAGGGAGAGAAATATGGATGCACGAGAGAAACATTGAATAGTTGCCTCTGGCACGCGCCCCAACGGAACAGGGACTGAACCTGCAACTCAGGCATGTGCCCTGACTGGGAATTGAACCCGCAAGCTTTCCGTTTGCAGGATGACGCCCAATCCACTGAGCCACACCAGTTCAGGGTATTCATGTGTCATTTTATGTCTTTCATAAACAGGCTCATTATTAGAATACTTTGGTAGACACTTACAGTCAAGACTGTTGCAAAGGTTTTGGCATTAAAAAGAATGGCAGTACCTTAATGAATTAAATATAGAATGACCAGACGGTGCAGTGATTCCACTGCTTGGCACACACCCAAAAGCATTGAAAACAGGGACGCAAACACGAAGTCAGGGCCTTGTGCTGGAGTACTCCTAGCGGCAGGGCTCCGTGTCCAAGAGGCAGAAACGACCCAAATGTCCATCCACAGTTGAATGGAGAAACAAATGTGGTCTATCTCTACAACGGAATATAGGGTCTGGCAGAAGTAACGCTTGCTTCACTGTGGTTGGTAAGGCTCGTGAATGTCCCGCATGAGATGGACAGCAATTTGAACATTTCACCTAAAATGCCATATGGTGTGCTTGAGTGTGACATCGTTACGTTACAGAATTACCTGCCTATGACTTTGTAAGAAAGAAGGGGTGTTACTTGTGCCACGCCCTGTATTTTTGGAATGCAATAGAATATTATTTAGCCTTCAAAGGAATGAAGTACTGATGCTTTGGAAGAATTGCTGCGATATGGGAGAACCTAGAAAACTTGCTGAGAAAAGATGCCAGACAAGTCAGATACACACTGGGGGATGCCATTTCTTTGCCACGTCCAAATACCCAGAAATGGGGTAGAGGCAGTGGCTGCACAATGTGAATGTGCGAAACGCCACTGAGTTGTACATTTAAGAGTGGTTAAGCTGGTCCATTTTGTGTTAGGCGTGTTTTACCACAATAAAAAATCATGCTGCTTTTAACATCCTTGTAATTTGCATAATATTTATCATCATTTTAGGTTCTATTTAGAGCAAATTCACTGGATCAGAGGGTATGATGAACATTTCCAAACTTTATAATTATTGACAAATTCCTTCCGAAGCATAACTATTTTACACTCTGGGGTAAGATCTACACTGAATGTGTGATCAGGGGACTGGGTCAGCCAGGATGAGGGACGCTGAGTGTCATGGGGCCTGGAGGTGGCAACTGCTCTTGGGACCTGTGGTGACTGGACAGTGAGTGCTCTCTTGGTGTATAAACGGGAACTGGGCTGGCTCAAAGCACAGTGGCCACATTTGGGCAAAGGGATGCCTCTAAGGCTCAGGTCCCCTCTTCCTGGTGGGAGCGAAGTGACTTCTATCTCAGCTGGGATCGGGTTGGAGCTATGGCCCACGGGCCAACCCACTTGGGCCCATCCCAGCAACAGGTAAAAGAGCTGAGTGCAGGGAGGTCCCAAGTAGAGAGCATGGAGTCTCAGGCAAGGCAAACACACAGAAACCAGTAGGACTGCTGCCGCAGGGTAGTTTCTAGCAACCCTAAGGCAAGAAATAATGCTCGGCACGTGGCAAGGCTGGCACGGCCCACCCAGAGTGCTAGAGAAGACGAGAACCATTGGGAACTGAGGTGAAGGAGGTACATGGATGTTCAGCTGGGCTTCAGGTATGTGAAGTGTTGGAAGACAAAGTGAGTTTCTTCTGGATTGTTCCCAAAGAGGCAGGTTTGGACTTGGTGCCGTGAGTTGTCTGACAATGAGCAAGTACTGCTGTTCCTGAACTGGAAGGGCTTCTGGAGATGCTGACCACCCTGGGTCCACATGGGACATGACCTTAACTGTGGACTCCGGCTGGCTATCAGTAGCCAGGTCCCTAGTGTCCTTTCTGTGGACCAGAACAAGGGGAGCAGGTGTCCTTGGGCGAGAGACATGAAAGCAGAGCTGAGGGCCACCTTGCCCAGGAGCTCCTGGGAAGGCCGGGTGGGCCCCTTTGCTTTGAGGATGAGCTGAGGACCCCTTGTCCACTCTGGCCTAGCTTGGGCCTCCCCCATGCCCATCATAAGCCTTCAAGCTGTGGTGGGCCCTCCCAGGTCAGAAATCCAAGTGTGGTGCGAGTGTATTTGGTGAGCCTCCCCAGAACCTGATGGGAATCAAGTCCCTGGCTGTGAAACCTCACCCACATGTTTAGGTCTGCCAGGGTTTAGCCTGCGCCACATTGTCAGCGTGTCAGTGCTCTCCCTGGGTGTCCGCTGGGCCTTTCCTGGCTCCCCATGCACAGGTGCTTGAGCAGAGCCTCAGCACGTCTGTTTACCAGTGGGCGTGGTTCTTTGAGTGGGATGGACATGCTTGGGCAACTGGTCTGGAGTGAGTGTACGAGACAGGGGGCAGCAAGTGGGGAGCAGGTGCCAAGGACACCCACACTCCTAGCACTCTGGCGCCTGGCCTACAGGAAGAAGGGTGTGTGAGGGGGCAGGAAACAGTGGCAGCTGTGAGAGCTGGGGTAAGGTGATTAGAGCCCTGCCCCAGGTGCCCCTTACCCTGCAGATGAAACATTTACCCAAAGCTTAAGGTGGAGACAAAGGAGTATAATGGCACAGGCTGACACTTAGGGCTGAGTGGGAAGGTGGCGGGGGTTGGCAGGGGAAGAGAGAAGACCTGGAGGACTTCAACACAGGGTCATATACCCACCCCCACAGCCACGAAGCCCTACCCCTCACCCACACAATCCATTCACACCCAGACTCCCACACCCCACTTACACCCCTACGCAGACCACCACACCCACTCAATCCATAAACACAACCCCTGAACACACTCAACCCACATACCTACTGCACCTCCGCCAAAACTCCACTCACATCCCCACTGCTTCCCCACGTTCCTGTTCCCACCTCCACCAATCTCCACTCACATACGCTCTGCCCAACTGCCATCCATACATCCACACCTTACATGGGTACCCACCTCCCATACTCGCCCAGCCCCTACTGCATATAGTAAGGAGGGGGCTTCTCCCAGGTCCTCAACTGAGCCCACTCCTTGTTCACTGAACCCCCCAACCCCGTGTTGTCTTCCACCGGGCCCGAGATACTGTGGCTCCTCAGGTTCCTCCACCTGTTCTGCAGAAACTCAGGAACTCAGGACCCCGAAGGCACGTGGTGGTTTTTTATATTTTTCAAATGTTCTGTAATGAACCTGTGTTTCTACCCTGGCTGGTGTCACTCAGTGGGTTGAGCACCGGCCGGCGATCCACAAGGTTGCCAGTCTGCTTCCCAGTCAGGGCACGTGCCTGGGTTTGTGGGCCAGGTCCCTAGCAGGGGACATGTGAGAGGTGACTGATGTGTCTCTCACATATTGATGATTCTGTCTCTTCCGCCCTTCCCCTCTCTCGAAAAGTGAGTAAATAAAATCTTTTTAAAATAGTGAACCTGTGTTTCTTTCATAATTAGACAAAATTTATTAAAAACATATTTTCTGACCATGAAATGTTTGGAGAGAGGGGAGGCAAAAACTGAAATTATCCACGAGGATATAATCATGTAGCAGCAAGGGAATTACTCAGAGGAGGCGTGGCCAGACAGGGGCCCCTGCCCTCCTTGCCTTTTCCTGACAGCCAGCCTTCCTGGAACGATATCCGGGGACTGGTCTCTCCCACTGCAGCTGGGAAGGCATGATTTTGCAGTTGGATTGGGCATCTTTATGAAGAACTCCCACCCCCTGAGACATCCAGGAGGAAGGTGGTGGTGTATAAGAGAATGAGAAGACAGGAACAGCACAGCCAAGCAGAAAGGGCCTCCTCACCTTTGCCAGTCATCCTGCGGAAGCTCTGCCCATGGGTGCATACTGGGTCCCTGGGACCTGCCCTCTCCTCAGGTGCTGACCATCAGGGACTTTGCTTCCACCTGCAAACCAGCCTCCCTGTCTCATTCTAGCCCCCTCTCCCTTCCTCTGAAGCAGGGCAGGCGACACCTGCCCAGAGAGCCTTCCCTTACCCCCTTTCCAAGGCTGGTCCTGTGCTTCCATAGCAGCCCCCAAAGGTCTGTTTTAGTGCTTGCCTGCTGGGCGTAGTCATTTGGGGTGTCACTGCTAGTATGTGGCCTCCCCAGGCCCGGAAGAGCCCTTCCACAAAGCCGCTGAGTGAACCGAAGACCCTGCCATTCTCCCCCTCCAGGAATTGCTTCTTGACTCTCCCTTACTGGCCTCGTGACAACTCTTGGCTGTGTTTGTTTGGTCAGTAGTGCTTTTGCCTCCCTGCCAAGGAGTTCCTTGAAGTTGCGTGTGTGCAGCTGGGTTCACTAGTTGGAAGGTGACTGTCCCAGAGCCTGAGGCACACACAGGCTGCTGCAGAAATTAGGAGCTGGGCTAGGGCCAGCCTTCTGCCCCCAGCTGGGTCTCCAACCTGGATCTCTGTCTGCCTGGAAGGCCCTCCATCTTTCAGCCAGTATTAGCCTGCTTTTCCCATCTTCTCTTTGGTCCCCAGCCTGATATGGCCGCCTCCCCCACTCCCACCCCCGACCACTGCATGCCTGCCTGGCTCATGGCCCCCTTTGTCTTGCTGAGCCTTGGTTTCCTCGTCTGCCAAATAGATTGTCAGGTCAGAATTGGGCACATCAGGCACCTAAGACACAGCAGTGGTTGTATAAGGGCCACTTCCTTGGCCTTAGACTTTCTTGTAATGCCAGGAGGCTCTGCATGTTGGCCTTTTTCTCTTTGGTGAGTCCAGCACTACCTTGAGGACCTAGGTCCTGTCCTTCTCATCCTCTTCTTCCCGACCCTCCCACCTGAGCCCATTTGTTGACTGACACCCATCGGGAGAGGAGTCCAGGTCTTCCTCTCATGCAACAGTTGCCCAGTTATTGCCAAGGGGGACTCTGCAATTTTAGATGCTAGCTCTGGTCTCAGTGCTGCCTGAAGGAGAAGCAGGGCCGGAGTGAGGGGGACTGAAGAGTGGATGGCTCCTGGAGGAGGGCCGAAAGATGTTCTAGAGTGACAGCAGAGTCCCTAGACCCTCGGGGTGCGGCCCAGCAATCCACAGACAGCACTGTGGGGACAGAAGCAGAGTTTGCCTGTGAATGAGGACACGAAGCATAAGCAGGGCCAAGGGTGGAGAGCAGATTTCTTGGTTGAGCAGATCGGGGTACTGGTCAGTGGGTTCTCATGGGGGCGTGTCTCTGCCACAGGTGAACGGGAAGGAGCTCTCCAAGCTGTCTCAGGAGCAAACCCTGGAGGCCCTGCGCTCCTCCAAGGAGCCCCTGGTGATCCAGGTGCTGAGACGCAGCCCCCGACTCCGGGGGGACAGCTCCTGTCACGACCTGCAGCTGGTGGACAGTGGCACTCAGACTGACATCACCTTCGAGCATATCATGGCGCTGGGCAAGCTGCGTCCGCCCACCCCGCCCATGGTCATCCTGGAGCCGTACGTCTTGTCTGAGCTGTGAGTCGCCCTCAGGAGGGCCCCGGGCCCTGCCTCCAGAGACGGCATGCCACCAGCGGCAGCCATCCCCACACCACCCAGGGGCTACAGTGCTGCAGCTCTGGGTGTGGCAGGGAGACTGCAGCAGGCTTGCCCTCTCAGGCAGTAAGCAGGCTTCCAGGCCTCCAGAGTTGACTGGAACCCAGGGGCTCAGAAATCTCCAGGCCTCTAGCCTCAGGCTGGACCCCAGCTGAGGAAGGGGCCAGGGGAGGCTGACCTGCAGGATCCCCATTGTATCTACCCTCAGGGCCAAGGGAGGACCATCCTGAGACCTTGCTGCTGGAAGGTTGAGGTCCTCTGCTCCTCCTCCTTCAT
Source organism: Carollia perspicillata (assembly GCA_004027735.1). Lineage (NCBI taxonomy): Eukaryota > Metazoa > Chordata > Mammalia > Chiroptera > Phyllostomidae > Carollia > Carollia perspicillata. The sequence goes on from PVKM010022727.1 coordinate 16,060, forward strand.
CCTCTCTCTCCTGCTGCCCTATCGTCTTCTGCCTCACAAGCATCACTCCTTGAATCTTCTTGCATCCTTGTCTGTCCCATCCTTCTCCCTGCTCTGAACTTCTCCCATCTCTTCAGCTTCTTTCTTTGGCCTGCTCGGAAGAAGGGCCTCTCATCCAAGCCTGGTGGCTCACGACTGTGTGAGCACTGACTCATTCTGCTAGCCTAAACCCCGGCTGCAGGGAGGTGGTCCCAGGATCCCTTCCGCAGAGAGGTAGGCTCAGGGCCGCCAGCAGCCACGCTTAGCTTCAGGGCAAGAGGGGCCAGGGCCAGACTGGGTCTTTTTCTGTCCCTGGGCAGTCCTCTGGGGCCTGGATAACTCCTGGGGGCATTGCATGAAGTGGGGTCAGTGCTGGGTGGGAAGGGCACCCACACACAGTTTGGAGAAGTCAGTCCCTGCTGGCTGGCATGGTTTGAAGAATGTGAGTGAGGGGACAGTGTGGGACAGGGCGGGAGAGCTAGGCATGCCTGTGTCCTCAGTGCGGACCCCTGCATACTCCTGCCCAGTAACTGTTCCTGGTTTGTGCATGTAGCTCAGAAAGAAGGGATTCTGGAAGAAGTGGCCCAGCCACCTTCCCTGAGGGTGTAGCCAGAGCAGGGCTCCATGCTGAGTGCAGTGAGACTGGCCAGCCCAGGAACTTGGGCAAGGGCACGAGAGGAGCAGATGGCCAGCCTGACCCCCACCTTCTCCTGGGCAGCCCCCCAATCAACCATGAGTATTATGACCCAGCGGAGTTCATGGAGGGCGGCCCGCAGGAGGCAGACCGTATGGACGAGCTGGAGTATGAGGTGAGCCTGAAGGCCAGGGCGAGGCCTGCAGCCAGCCCCGGGAGCCAGCCCCGGCTGGGACAGCTCTCTACAGCCCAGCACAGGCCTGGCTCCTGCTGCTCCCGGGTGCCTGGGCCTTGTGGTCCTTCCCAGTGTGTGGCTGGTTACACAGGTTCACCCACCAAGTCTGGCTGAATTGGGGAGGGCACGGGTGAGGTCCTATGGTCAGTTTATGTCGGTGAGTCAGTGTCCTGCACATGTCTGTTTGGCAAGTCTGTGTCCTGCACATGTCTGTGTCCCTGTGTGTCCCATGTCTCGTATGTCTTGGGCACTTCCTGGTAGGGAAGACCACTGAACACATGTGACATTTTGGGATGGTAAGAGAGATCCACCAAACCTGGGGCTGGCAGCTCAGCTCAGGTGAAGTGCTGCTGGGGCCCAGGCTGGGCCATGGCTGCCACCTCTGCAGCGTGGGTCCTTGCTCACATACTTCCGGGGCTTTCTTCCTCTGCTTCCCTCACCCCCTCTTGTGGCAGGAGGTGGAGCTGTATAAAGCCAGCCACCAGGACAAGCTGGGCCTGATGGTTTGCTACCGCACCGATGATGAGGAGGACCTGGGCATCTACGTTGGAGAGGTATGAAGGTGGGGATATGGGTGGAGTCTTCCAGAAGGCAGCAGAGCCCCACGCTGTCTTCTTGTGTGCTGCGACTTCAAAGCTGGACTTTGCCCATCTGTATTGCATCAGTGAGGGGAATGGGCGCCACGGTGGTGGGTGCTGAGGCAGGGTCTGGCATACCACCCAACCTCTTGGCCTCTGCACATTGCATTGCCTAGGGCTCTCAAGTTGCCCACGAGGACCCAGGTGCGAGGGATAAGGCCTGCTTAGCATCACAGGGAGGCTGCTGATCAGTGAAGCCAGGGCGACCAATGGCTTTAGTGTATGTCCAGCCTGACAGCCCTCCGCAGCACACATGGCCCAAGTGGGACACTGGGCAAGGCTGAGGCAGGATGAGGTCCCGGCCAGGCTGTATTCTGCCTCCCACATCTTGCAGCCAGCTCTCCTGGTATGCATGGGGGTCATTCTCTCCCACCTGTCTGTGGCAGATGTCTGTGTGTCTGCATGAGGGAGGATGACACCCCTGCTGCCCTCCACGCTCTAGCCAGTATCCTGATTGAGTTAACCTTCCTATGAATATCCTACTGCTGACGTTTTTGAGTATGGCAAAGTATGGGAAAGTATCCTGTTTGCTGCATTTGATGCAAAAGAGTATAGGAGTGCCAGCCAGGGCGTGGGCATGGGGTTGGCAGGCAGGGGCTGGAAGGCTTTGGTCAGCAAGTTAGTGGCTCGTGCTGGGGTGGGGTGACTAGCCCCAGTTCCACTGTTCGGTCCCTGCCTCCTGGAGCTTGGAAGCTGCTGGTCTGAGCTAAAGAGGGAGTAAGCAAAGGAGCCTTTGGTTTACTTTGGAGCTGGCCCTTCCTACTGAAAAGGCACTTTAGTGGAGGTGCTAAGTCCCCAGGATGTGTGTGCCTTGCAGGTGAATCCCAACAGCATTGCAGCCAAAGACGGCCGGATCCGAGAAGGAGACCGAATCATCCAGGTGAGTTGAGCAGGATAGGAAGGCCTGACCCAGGGCCCTGATGTGCCAGCTGTCCCACCACCTCTTCTTAGCTGATCCCTGCTCTGTCCGTCTGAGAGGTTAGCCTGGTGCCAGGCATTCTGTCGTGATTAAAATCAGGGTTGGGTCTCATCTCTTCTGCACAACTAACTGCCTTGGGTGACTCCTGTGTCCACGTGGGATCTGCTCTGGCACCTTGCAGCCTCTCCTTCTGTCCCCCAGATGGGGTCAGATCTCCAGGCTATTCTCTGAGCACACGTGTTCTCGCACTGGCCAGGCTGCCCTCTCCCGAGGCACCTTCCACTTCTCTCTACCCTTCCAAAGCTCAAGAGCCTGTCCCAGCCCAGGGTGCTCAACCAGGGTCCATCCTGGAGCCAGCTCTGGGGTCCTTGTTGATTGTTCCTTCACCCACCACAGATAAACGGTGTGGACGTCCAGAACCGGGAAGAGGCAGTGGCCATCCTGAGCCAGGAGGAGAACACCAATATTTCCCTGCTGGTGGCCCGGCCTGAGAGCCAGGTGTGTGTGTGTCCAGCAGGGTGTTCTGGGTCCCCTCACGTTGGACTTTGTGTCTTGGAATATGCTGATCTGTGGCAAGGGCACAGACATGCCAACAGCCTGGCACTCATAGAGGGCTGGCAGTGTCTTGGGGCCTATTTCCCCTTTTCACCTATGATGGCTGGGTGGGCTGGGACCACCCTCTCTCTTGGGTTGTTAACTTCATTGAGACCAGGAGGCTGGGTATGGAATCTTGAGGCAACTGGAAGGGTGTCTGGGGAGGTCCTTAAGTCAGTGGGGACATCATGGGCCTGTCTCTGCAGCTGGCAAAGCGATGGAAGGACAGTGACCGGGATGACTTCCTGGATAACTTGGGCTCAGAGAATGAGGGGGACCTGCGTGGTGGGAAGTTGAAATCACCCCCTGCCCAGAAGGTGAGCAAGGAGGAGGAAGAGCAGGTAGTAGGGAGGGCAAGCAGGAAGGGAAAAGGAGGAGGGGCTGGGGGGGTGTGGGAAGTGCGCCAGGCCCCAAAGCCCTTCTGATCCCAACCTGTGGCTCCCCCACTAGTGGGACCCAGACTGAGTGGGGTTCACCTTTCTACCCCAGCTCGGGAATGAAGAGGAGCAAGGGGTCCCCGAAGTGGGCCCAGGCCTGAGCAACAGCCAGGAGCTGGACAGCGGGGTGGGCCGGACTGACGAGAGCACCCGCAATGAGGAGAGCTCTGAGCACGACCTGCTGGGCGATGAGCCCCTGAGTACCACCAACACGCCTGGGACCCTGCGCAAGTTTGGCCTGCAAGGGGATGCCCTGCAGAGCCGGGACTTCCACTTCAGCATGGACTCCCTGCTGGCTGAGGGGGCTGCACTGGGGGGTGGTGAAGTCCCTGGCCTCACCGACGAGGAGTATGAGCGCTACCGGGAGCTGCTGGAGATAAAGTGCCACCTGGAGAATGGCAACCAGTTGGGCCTCTTCTTCCCCCGGGCCTCTGGTGGTAATAGCGCCTTGGACGTCAACCGCAATGAGAGCCTGGGCCATGAGATGGCCATGTTGGAGGAGGAGCTACGGCACCTGGAATTCAAGTGCCGCAACATCCTGCGGGCGCAGAAGATGCAGCAGCTGCGGGAGCGCTGCATGAAGGCCTGGCTGCTGGAGGACGAGAGCCTCTATGAGCTGGGAGCCAGTGAGCCCAAGAAGCACGAGCTGTCTGACATCTCTGAGCTGCCTGAGAAGTCTGACAAGGACAGCACCAGTGCCTACAACACAGGGGAGAGCTGCCGCAGCACCCCTCTGCTCACCGAGCCCCTGCTGGAGAGCCCCCTGAGGCGGGCAGCTGCTGGCAACTCCAACTTGAACCAGATTCCCTCTGGGCCCCCTGTTACCACCCACCCCAAGGGAGCTCCTCCACAGGGGAGCCCTGCCAAGTTCCGATCCCTCTCCCGGGATCCCGAGGTGGGCCGGAGACAGCACGCAGAGGAGCGTGTCCGCCGCAGCCCAAAGACGGGGGTGACCCTGGAGCGTGTGTGCCCTGAGGGCAGCCCTTACCTGTCTAGGCGCCACCGAGGCCAGGGCCAGGAGAGTGAGCACTACAACAGCTGTGTGCAGTTGGCCCCGCCACGTGGCCTGGAGGATCTGGGTCATGGCCCCCTGAGTTTGGCTAGTGGCCCTCGGGTGGGCGGAGCAGTGGCAACAGCCACCGAAGCACCCCGCATGGAGTGGAAGGTCAAGGTACGTAGCGACGGAACCCGCTATGTGGCCAAGCGGCCTGTGCGTGATCGCCTTCTAAAAGCCCGGGCCCTCAAGATCCGAGAGGAGCGCAGTGGCATGACCACGGACGACGATGCAGTGAGCGAGATGAAGATGGGCCGCTATTGGAGCAAAGAGGAGCGGAAGCAGCACCTGATCCGGGCCCGGGAGCAGCGGAAGCGGCGTGAGTTCATGATGCAGAGCCGGCTGGAGTGCCTGAGGGAACAGCAGAATGGCGACAGCAGGGCTGAGCTCAACATCATTGCCTTGAGCCACCGCAAAACCATGAAGAAGCGGAACAAGAAGATTCTAGACAACTGGATCACCATCCAGGAGATGCTGGCCCACGGCACTCGCTCAGCTGACGGCAAGCGGGTCTACAACCCTCTGCTCTCAGTTACCACCGTCTGAGCCACCTGGATGGGAGCCAGCTATACTCCAGGTGCTGGCCCTCTGCCCCAACCCAGGTTCAGTGAGCCTCCAGGGACCCCACCCTGTACTCTCCCTTAGAATCTAGTGTGTGTCTGTGCACAGGTGTGTGCGTACCTGTCTTCGTGTGTGTGCACAGGACTTTGTTGCCAGAGAGAAGCCTCTGGGGAGCAGGGGCACCCCTTCAGTTGTGTGCATGTGTGTACGCAATACAAGTCCACGAGCCCAGGCACATGCACGTGCACACACTCATGCACACCCCTCCAGAGTTCTCAGTGTGGGAACTTGGGCACAAGGAAGTGGAGCTGAAAAGGAGGTGAAGAGGATTGTCCTAAGCACAAGAGAATGTCCAGCTTCCGAGCTGAGCAGTCTCTCCCCCTGCTGGGAGCATCCACTGTTTGTAGAAAAAGGCAACCCTGATTTTTGTGGTTTTTCTCCCTTCCTGTGCTTGCCAATTGTTTTTCTGTTTTGT
>PVKM010022728.1:0-21632 GCA_004027735.1 Carollia perspicillata
TTTTTTTTTTTAAAGACTTTATTTATTTTTAGACAGAAGGGAAGGGAGAGAGAAAGAGAGAGAGAGAAACTTCAATGTGTGGTTGCTTCTCAGGTGTCCCTACTGGGGACCTGGCCCACAACCCAGGCGTGTGCCCAGACACCAGTAGGAATCAAACTGGTGACATTTTGGTTTGCAAGCTGGTGCTCAATCCACTGAGCCACACCAGCCAGAGCTCTCTTGGTTTTTACGATAGTATTTTAAATGAATTGTATTGACTTGGTAGGTAGCTGTTAAATGATTGTCACATAGATATGTGACAGGCATGACATTTTAAATGATGAGTTTTACATATACACACTAAGACAAAGAATTGATAAGTTGATTCTTTGAAATGAAAGGCATACATAGTCATTAAACTTCCACAAATAGAAAATTCCTATTGAATTTTCATCTTATGTTATTTTAATAATAATTTGTGTCATAATAAAAATTAAAAGTTTTCTCTTTAACATGTTTAAATTCCTAATTTATTTAATCATTCATTGTCAGTCTGAATTAAGATTTTTTCAGTAAAATCATTTTTTAAAAAAGCTGAAAAGGTCTCAATATTACTTCCACATCAGAGCCTGTTCCACCTTAATCAAACTGATAAACTATCTTCTTCATTACAACTAATTCTTTACTCCATTACCTTCCTCCTATTGTATTTATTTTTTAAAAAACCATTAATTATATTATTTAACAATTTTTTTTCCCTTTTTTTTTTGCCTACAATACCAGGCATAGTTCCAGGCTCCGGGGATGACAAAGCATAGTTTCATGTAATCAGAGTGTCCAGAGGGAAAATAGAGCTGTTTAAGAGGATAAAAAGTGATGGTGATGGCATCTCTGAGGAGGTGAAATTTGGCCAGATACAGAAATGAACTAAAGAAACAAGATATGCAAAAATTTTGGTAAGAGTGTTTCAGCAGAGGGAACCACACTACAGAGGCCTGAGACGGGAACATGTTTGGTACTGTCCAGCTGGAATAAGAAGTTCCGCATATCTGGAGTATGTAAATTAGTGAAGAGTGGCGAGTGAGCAAACAGATAATCGATTATGAAGGACCTGCTAGGCCACTGTGATAAGGACTTCGCATTTCATTCTAAATGTGAGAAGAAGCCATTGGAAGATAGAATAGAGTGACATGATATGATTTGGGCTTTAAAAAGCTCACTCTGGCAGCTGTGTAAAGATTGGAATTTTAGGGGACAGGAGGACAGAAAGCAGAAAGGAGTTGGAAAGCCACAGCAGCCATCCAGGTAAAAACAATCATACCTTGGATTAAGGTGAGAGGTATCAGTGGATCTGGTTCCATGTGTGTGTGTGTACGCGCATGTGTGTGCATGTACACACATACATATACACACATGCAAAACATGTATATATAATATGTATTATATATGGTTGCATACATAAAATATATATCATACATGGTTCCAAATATATTATATATCTTATATAGGTAATATATATTTTAGATATATATATATTCTATTGTCAAAACTATTATAGATGTCTATCATTTTTACCCTCTTCGTCTCCCTCCACCCAGCCCCCGCCCTGGCCTTCACTACATTGTGGTCTGCGCATAGTTGTTCTCTGGCTAATCTTTTCCAGTCCCCCAGCTCCCTCCCCTCTGAGATCTGCCAGTCTGTTCCATGTATCCATGCCTCTGGTTCCAAACACATTTTTAAAATAGCACTGACAAGATTTCTGATCGATTGGATCTGGTCTGTAAATAAGGAAATCTCAAACGTACCTTCAACTGGACAAGTGATGGTGTTGTTACAGAGAAAGGAATCACTGGTGGAGGAGCAAGTTTTAGGGTTAGAATAAAGCACAAGGATAATTTGAACATTTACTAGTTGTTAGAAAATTGAGTGATATCAAGCCACAGATTCAAGTAGTACAATGAGCCTCAAACAACACATATTCCAAGAAAATCACTTTTAGGTTTAACACAATGAGAAAATTGTAAAAGTAGATAAAAAGAACAAAAAATATTTTCTTCAAGATAATTTTTAAGTTAACTACCACCTTCTTAACAACAAAAAAAAATACATAATACCTTTAAATGGCAGAAAAATAGCCCTCCTATCCTACAATTACATATTCTTTCAGAATAATGGTAAAATAAATACTTTCAAATTATAGCTAAGAGAATTTTACACATGTTGTCTCCAAGCAAAAAAAAAAAGTGATCGCAGAAGAAAATCTAAAGGTAAGGCCTGGACTAAGGAGCAACAAAAGGAGTAAAAGGTAATATTAACTGTAAAACAAATAATAATACTTTCTTATGTAGTTTAATATACATAGAATTAAAATAAGTGGCAATTATGTCATATTAGCCAGAAAAAAGAGTAAATTGATTTAAGGTGCTTTAAATTATTGTGTTGTCTGGGATCAGCTTAAAAGTATCAAGCAATAATAGATTTTGATAAGAAAAAGATGTACTTTATAACAAGGTAACCGTGAAAAATAAATAGGAAAAAAAGCATATAAATTGCAGTCTGAAGCAGGAATTTATGGTCATTTCAAAAACAAGAAAGCAAAGAAAGTGAGAAAAGAAAACAAGGAACAGTTGGGACAAATGTGAAGCAAAATATCCATATTTAAATTAAATGTAAACGAACTAAATCTTTTAATTCAAAGGCAAGGTATTCAGACTGAATTTTTAAAACTACTGTTTGAAAGAAACATGTCCAAAATACAAGTATGCAGGAGGAAACAGAAAACATAAACATTCTTATAACTATTTGCAAAATTGAATCCTTAATATAAAGCTGATTACGAGGAAAAGTCCAGACATTATGAGATCACTTGCCAAAGGTTTTAAGGAAGAAATAATGTCATATATATACAAAATCTTTCAGTAAGTAAAATAAGTGGAAACATTACCAATTTGTTTTTTGAGACCAATATGAAGTTAGTATCAAAATCTAATGAGGACATTATAAGAAAGGAAATTGTTGTCTAATCTCACTTATAAACATAAATTAAGCAACACCGAACAAAAACACTAGCAAACAAATAATGTGTAAAGAGAATAATAAAATTTGACAAAGGTTTTTCTGAGAAAGAAAATTTTTGTTTAACATTTGAAATTGAATCAGCATTTTCACCTTATTAACAAAATAAAGGAGATAAAGTACCCATTCATGAAAAACTATTACAAAATAATAGTAAAGGAAATCTTATGCAGATAAAACTATCTACAAAAAGCTTAGAGCAAAGGTTACACTTGGTACTTGCTGAAAACTTTTCTCTGAGATTGGTTAATCCAGTATGATTGACATTTGGAAAGCTAAAATTTTTTTCTGAACAAAATAAAAATGTCTAGTTATCTTTTCCATTCAGCATTTTTGGTGGTAGTAAGCCATGCAGTAAGATGTGAAAAAAAGTATATAGAAGGGCTACAATAAAAAATGTTTTTCTTTCTCACATGGAGTGACTGAACCCATACAAGCTTCACATGAATATACAGATAAAATTTTTAAGATACTGTCTTAGCTTAGTTAAGTTTGCTGGACTAAAGAAAGCTAGAAAACAATGTTTAACAAATGGGACTACATCTAACCAGAAAGGTTTTGCACAGCAAAGGAAACCATCAATCAAATAAAAAGGTAACCCACAGGATAGGAGAACATGTTTACCAATACCTCTGATAAGGGGTTAATATCAAAAATTTATAAATAACTTATAAAATTCAACACCAAAACCAAACAATCCAATCTAAAAAATGGGCTAAGGACCTGAACAGACACTTCTCCAAAGAGGACTTACGATATATGAAAAGATGCTCAACATCACTAATCACCAGAGAAATGCAAATTAAAACCATGATGAGATCTCATCCCATACCTGTTAGCATGGCTTTCAATAAATCAACAAACAAGTGTTGACGAAGATGTGGAGAAAAGGGGACCTTTTTGCACTGTTGGTGGGAATGCAGATTGGTGTAGGCACTGTGGAAAACACTATAAAGATACCTCAAAAATTAAGAAGGGAACTGCCTTTTGACCCAGTGATCCCATTTTTGGGAATATATCCTAAGAAACCCAAAACACTGATGCAAAAGAACATAAGGAGCCCTATGTTCAGTGCAGTGTTATTTACAATCTCCAAGATAAGGAAACAGCCCAACTACCCACCAGTTGAGGAGAGGGTAGAACAACTATGGGACATTTATATAATGGAATACTACTCGGCTATAAAAAAAGAAGAAAATTTTATGTTTTGCAACAATGTGAATGGACCTGGAGAACATTATGCTCAGTAAAATAAGCCATTCGAGAAAGACAAATACCATATGATTTCACCCATATATGGAATCTAATAAACAAACTGAACTAACAAGCAAAACACAGATGGACTCATAGATAGAGAGCAGAATGACAATTATGGGGAGGTAGTGTGTGGAGAGATCAAGCAAAAAGGAAAAAGGACTCATGGACATGGACAACAGCATAGTGATTGTGGTGGGGATGCGGGTATAAGTGTGAGAAATGGTAATGGAAAATACAGTAAAAATAAGTTTAAAGAAAGAAAAAAATATTTATAATAAAATCCACAAAGTAAATATCTAGGAATAAATCTAACAAAAGATGTATAAAATGCTCATGAAGACTTTTTAAAAAACTATTCAGAGAAATTAAAGAAAACTTAAACAAATGTTCATGGACTGAAACTCTATTGGTCTATAGATTTGATGCGATCCCAATGACAATCTCAAAAGAGTTGTGTGCATGTGTAATTTGACAAATTGATTCTCACCTGTATGTAAATGAAAGAACCAAGTTTAATTAGATACTACTGAGAAAGATAAACATAGAGAAAGAGTTTACTCTGCTAGATGTTAATGTAAACCTACCACAATTAAGAAAATAAGGTATTAGTTTCAAACAGATCAATGGACCAAATTACAGACCAATGCATATGCAGTATGAACAATTGATTTATGGAAAGGTTATAAAGGGCAGAGCAGATGGAGAAATATTTTTAAATGTAGCTGAGAAAATAGGATCGCCAATGGGCAAATAAAGTGCATATCAACTCCTACTCAAGTTATATGTGGAATTGGGGTGCATTATAGATCTAAATATGAAAAGAAATAAAAAGTCAATATAGTTTCTTAAATATGACATAGAGGAAAATTATTATTTCCTTCCTGTGATAAAGTAATTCCAAAATATACTAACCTTAAAACAAAAGAAAATCGAATTAGATTATACTAATGGTAGAGCTTTTGGTCACATGAAGACATAAAGAGTGAAAAAGCAAACCACAGAATGGAAAATATTTATAACACACATAACTTACAACAGGCTTAGGTCTAGAGTATGCTCAAAGAAGTTAAAAAATCCAATAAAAATAGGCTAAGGGCTTGAACACCACTTCACAAAAAAAAGATATCACAATGACCATCAAAGTATGAAAAGGTGCTCATGAGTAGTCGAGAAAATAGAAATTAAAACTGAAATAAAACGTAGTACACACCAAAGTGCCTCAAATTAAATAAAGTGACAATGACAATGTTGCCAAGTATTTAGAGCGATAAGAACACTCATTCATACATTGCTGGTACGCCATAGTAATGTTGTGCATCAAAGAACAACAACAAAACCTCAATGGGATATACCAAAAGCACCCATGTATTGCATGCATCTAGAGGGTGGCTGGACTCCGCTGACCCAGGCTGGCCTTTCTCTGGTGAGTTGTGATGGGACTGGATTTGGCCTCTTTTCTGCAGATCAGTTTGGAATCAGTTGATCTGGGCTGAGTTCGGTTGGAAGAGTTCATCTGCTTGGCGGCGTCTGGTTCCACTGACTCGCCTCCTTCTAAAGTATTATCTTTCCAACTGAAATTTACCTTTGTCCAATGAGATCAGTAGTGAGGGAAATTTAAGTCTGATTGCACTGTAAGCAAATGGCAGTGAGTTGGCCAAATACAGTTATTCAAAAAAGTGTGCTCTCTGTTTTTTAGAGCTATACAAAATATTTGGGAGATCTGTAGAAAAGACAGGAAAAGGAATAAAGATTGGTCAATCTAAGTTCAGTAAGAGTGTTAAGTGAAAAATTGTTTCTAGTTTTTTTTTTTAAAGAATGTTAAAAACTTGGTCCTTTCCTCTTTGCTCTGGAAAAGGAATAATTATTGCATCTCTTTCTCTCTCCAGTTCCTTTCCTTCCCACCATTTATATATACAGAACTCCTTTCTGGTTTTCTAAAAAGTGTTTAAGGACTTTAGGATTTTCTACACATTTCATTCCTTACCCCAAGCTATTGCTCTTACTCATTTCACTGAAATTACAAAGATTTATAACTACAGCTGCAGTTTTTCAGAGTTAATTTTCTTCTGCACGTTTTTCTCAGTCTTCCCGGAGAAGATGAAGAAGGTGGGAGGAAGGTGGGAACTTGTTGATAGGCCTGATTCTCCTCCTGTCTTAGTGATGTGGAGGTGTCACTCTCGTCTTTTCTTTTAATCTAGGTAATGATAATGGGTTGTTTTCAATATCGTTTTGGCTTCATTAATATGTATGTTGCCAGCTGTAATTTGTATTTCTTTCAAATAGTACTTCGAAGCTGACTTTATAAGCCTCTGTCCTGCTACAAGCCTAACTTTGACTTTCATTTTTTACACTCATATGTTTGTATTTTGTGTTTCATAATAAGGTCTGGTTCCCCTATTCACTGCCCTACCATTATTTTTCCTGGCTGCAACACGTTTTGTGCTGTATATTTGATCTTTCAGTATTTCGTCAATTTCATGCTTATAAAAACTTTGTAGTAAACTCCAACAACAGTACTTTTCAATTCTGTATCTAATCAACATTAGGGCCTACCCTGTGGAGGCACTGTCCTAAGGACATCTTGCGGACCACTTGGACTACCAGTTGCTCCTGCCTCATGTGAGCGAAGAATTTGGGGATATCCGCATGGGTATGGGGCACCCAAGCCCAGCCTGCCCTCTCATCCCCTGTAAGGCTGCTTTCGTACTCACAAGAGGTTTGAGGACCCCTCTCACAGAAGCCTTTCTGTAGTACATTTAGCTGGGATCTACTCCCTGTGCACTTCTTACTATAAAGTTGAGAGCATGGGGTTTTCACATATCATTCAGCCAAGTATCTGTCAAGTTTTCTTAATAAAGCTTGCTTTGTGTTTGTATCACATGTGATAGATATTCGCTTTCCACCTACAACTCTACAACATGGAATATAACAAAAAGTCCTTGTCTCCATGGAGTTCAGTGAGCTAGAAATATGATGCAAATCAGATCACATTTATTTTAGCCCTTCAGATAGCACTTTGGTTATTAATTTTTGCCTGGTAAACTCCATTGATTTGAATACTTTGGGTTTACTTTCATTTTGGTCCTCTTCACAGCATGGCTCTCTTCCATGGTTGCGGGGGTGACTCCCACCAGATCATCAGCCTTGTGCACTCATAGGCACTGGAAGGAGGAAGTAAAGACAGCAAATAGATCAGCCCCAACTCACAAAACCACTGGAGAACAAAACACTCTCAGCCGATAGCATCTCTTTGCTTGGAAAGTAGCAGATAGTATTTGACTCATTTGTTTTATTGAGATGCCCCTTTTTCTTCCCTACCACATTTATAAGAATTATAAACAAGAGGAAGCAAAAGAGGTTCTAACAGTATGGTATATAGAAACTGATGAATTTTTGAATATTTATTATGAGGCTATAGTTTTCCAGTATAATTTTCTAGCTAAAATAATAAGCGTAAAATAAAGTAGATTAACTGTAACTAAAAAATATTTCAGGAAGAACTAAGAATTTGGTTCGATCATTTATTAACTCATTAATTCACTAGTTAAACACAAATTTCAAGGTGGATTAACTGTACAAGCCAAACTATTAGGCATCCAGAAAGTGCAGATTGGAGAAGTGGCTGTAGGGGTGAGGGAGAATTCAAAAACTGACAAGACACATGGCTGATCCTCACGGAGCTCCCAGCTTAGTCCAAGATACAGAAAAGTGTATAAGAGCTATAGTCGAATACGTAGTAAAGTTTTTGAGTTCTCGGGTACCTTCCATTGGTTCTGGCACTCTCAGGTCAACAAGATAAAAATAGTAATAACAAAGATCAATATAACTTATGCATTTTTAAGGTAAAATAATGACCACCAGATACTGACCCACAGCATAAGGATTTCCAGCACAGGCCCAAGAGGTAGGTTTTGGAGACATTTGTAATAAGGCCCAAATTTTAGACTACGAAGCTTCTGCCAGTCTACTTACTCTCAGTTTGGTTGGTCTCACTCATTTATAGTAACAAATCGCAATCTAGGAAACAGTACTAATGCATCTCTTGGTATTGTATGGTTATAGTACCAAACTACCAGCCGGAAAACTCTGCATCTGACAGAGTATGTTCCTGCCATCAGACATAAGATATTATGTTAGACAAGTTTATGTTCTTCCAATATCTTTTCTCTATTGTCAGAGTTAAGGCATCTCACAGACTGCATTTATAACTCTACATAGCAGGCAGGGAGAATATGAAGAATTTCAGCTCTGATTACCTAACCAAACCTTAATCATCAAAATGGTCTATTAAATATTCTAAGATACAAACAGGGGCAGGATGTTGAGGATATAGCTCTCATCACAGATAAGTAAATAAAGGGTGTTTGAAAAGTATTATTTATTATAGATGGTACATAGGAACATGTAAGAAAAGGACATAGACAGAAATCCATCTAACAAAAGTATAGATATAAAATTACCATGAAGTTAATGAGCTTTAAGCCCTCTCACTTGTATTAGACCCTTCCACCCTTGAAAGGGACCCTAGAAATGTGTTCACTTCTCATACATCAAATTTGCAAAGCTGTGATTTTTTTAGCAACAACTGGTTAAGAATGCTATTAGTTTTCTCTTCCAATTGCATCCCTCATACATTTTTCAATCCTTTGCGTGACTTCAGAAATTTGGGAGATTTGACTAAGGGAAGTTGAGTTGGAGAGAGTAGATTATGTTTATATGACTCCCATGCACTTCCATGTATATCCAAGTCACTGCTAGCCATCCTGATACAGGAATCATCTGGGAATAATCCTGACAGCCCACTGATAATACTGCTCACCCAATGTTGTGAATAGAGATGTCACCAAATTTGCCAACACATTAGTATCATTCGAGAAAATGATGCTTCAATAAATACTTGAAGATAGTGACCACTCAGGCATTTTGTAGTAGTTCTCTTTTCTTTTCATTTCTTCTCATATTATAATAATTTAAAACACACATGCACACTGGAATTTTTCTTACCCTTACACTCAAGCATAAGGAGATGTTCTGGCCATGACAAAGCTGCTCAAGACTGCAACAATGGATAAAATGACATTTTAGGGGCTCTAAAGTATATTTAGATTTGAAAGAGAATTCCAATTACAGAATAATTTGTAAAATCTGTATTTTAAAAATTTATAAAACTTGCATACAGTGTTTTAATAATAACTGAAAAAGGCATTTTGCAACATTTTAGTAAAATAAGTGGGAAATTATAGACTCAATTCAATGTATATGAGATGTAACTTCTTGTTCCTGAGTTGAGGGAAAATTCAAATAAAAATAATTAAAGGCATATGAAGTAAAAGGGATAGAAATGAGCATTAAAATCAAAAGAAATCACTATAACATAAAGGGTTATATTATAACACAAAATTTTAACATCATTTCAAGGACAGTAATTTCATAGAGAGAGAGAATTTTTAGCAGAATAAGTAGAACTTTAGACATTTTCTAGTCCAGTTAATAAATTGCTGTGAATCATATGAACACATTAGAAAAATATAGAAATTATTTGTCATTTTGATAGGAAATTCTGGCATAGAGTTATCATAAAAATTATAATGTGCCCAGTAAACAAAGATACCAAAGACAAACTAGTAAATATGTGCCTTCAATTCAGCACATATGAGACTAGTTACTGTTCAAGAAACCCTAAGATGCCCTGAAAAGTTAAAGCTAACACAAGAAAGAAACTTGATAGGGATTTTGACAAATATGACCTCAAACTTTAGAATATATAATACCAAACACTAGTGCTGAAGTTGAAAGAAACTGTCTTAAACTTTCAATAAAACAAATTCAAAATCAAGTTCAATCAATGGTAGTAGAGAAACGTGATAGATCTGCTCTCCAGGTGAATGAGAGCACTAACATAAAAGCAAAGTGCTGGCCTTTTGAACAGGGTTCCCACAGTGGTCATACTGAATAAGGAGTGTAGATACTCAGCTCCAATATACTTCTGTTCTATATTCACCAGGCAAGCAATTTTACTATCTGAAAAATTTCGTTTTCCAAAAAGATTTTTATTTGAGGAAGAAATTGTGCTGACCAATTCAGAAGGGACTTCAAAATCACAGTTCACATTTAATCAATTGTCATCTGGATTTATTTGTCATTCTTTTTCAATTTGGGTAAGTGATAGAAATTGAGTTCCTCCTTACATAAGTCTAGTGGTTAATGGTACAGATTTTACACCCATACTGCCTGGATTAGAATCCAAGATTCTCCATTCACTAGCTGTGCAATCTTAGACAAATTTCTTTTTTTTTTAGTTTTTATTTATTTATTTATTTATTTTTAGAGAGAGGGGAAGGGAGGGAGAAAGAGAGGGAGTAAAACATCAATGTGTGGTTGCCTTTAATGTGGCCTCCACTGGGGACCTGGCCCACAACCCAGGCATGTGCCCTGACTGGGAATCAAATCAGCAGTGCTTTGGTTCTCAGGCCTGTGCTCAGTCCACTGAGCTACACTAGCCAGGGCTCAGAGAAATTTCGTAACTGCTCTTTGCTTTAATTTCCTCATGTGTGTAAGGCAAGAAAGTATATTCACAATATGGAAATATTTGCAGAAAATGGGTATATATATTCATTTACATTCATATATATAAGATGTGTGTGTGTGTGTGTGTGTGTGTGTGTGTGTGTGTGTGTGTGTGTCTTAGAAGATTATCTGGCATAGTAGCACTATACAAACATTATGTATTCTGATTATTACCTGTGATTCAATCACGAAAGCACCCAGGTTCCGGAGTCAGACTGCTTGGATTTGTGTTATAGCCTTGTCTGTAACTGTCCTTAGGCAAGGAATAAGCCTTTTATGTCTCAGTTGCCTTTGCTGTAAATGGATTTAACCATTGCAGCTACCTCACAGGGTTATTTTGATGATCCATTGAAATGATGCATTTAGAAGCTCTAAGAACAGTGCTTGTCCTGTAGTAACCACTAGCTACTGTCTTGTTCCACACACATTTGGTAAATGTGCACAAATTGCACGTTCAAAGAGGCTTAAATATAAACTCTGCCCTGAAGGAGGATGCCATTTCAGCAGAGAGATAAATATGTTAACCATAAGGTTACAAAAATGTTTTAACTACAAAAGAAAAGAATTGGCTGAAAGTGATGGCTGAAGAGTAAATACAATGAAAGATAAATTGAGGCAAAGTTTCAGTGTTGAAATTTTATTTTAATAGCTTTTCAGGGTGTTTTTATTTCCAAAAACAGAAAAAATAAAAAGCTGAATGAATAAATTGTGAACCTTGCTTTCTTAGTCATTTAATAAACTGAATAACACCAATTTGCAGTAGTGAAACCCTACATCTAACACAGCTACAAACAAATGCTGGGATTAAAGCAAGTTTAATTCAGAGTAGCCCTGAAAGAGACTCAGCTCCAACGAAAATTCTGTGTCTCATTCTTAGTGAATCTTTTAATCTGTGAGCATGTTCATTTCCTCATTTGTAAAGTGGAGCTGATGATACTTATGTGCCCTCCTTTCCTCAAAGGACTGTTGCAAATGTTAAGTGAAATAATGGACATAAATACACTTTCAACATTAGAAGTATTATATGTGACAAAACATTATCATTATAAATGAGAACATATCCTTCTTCTGAAAACCATTAAAAAATTGACATTTGTCAACCTGTAGGTAAATGGATTGCTAGAGGTGGGTGCTCATCATCTGTGACTTAATCCAGTCCATGAAGTGATTTCTGCTGCCTTAGGGATCACGAGAGACCAACTCTGAGGAGGTTCTATTTACTGCTCAGCTGTTAGCAGCGACAAGACCTCAAAGCAATATTTATCAGGACTTTACGTAAGTTTCTACTTCTCTGTGTTCTTTTTTATTGTGTCCATTGAGATCCAGTATGACTATGTATATGACCCTCTATTTTTATGAAATCTGAATATTAAATGATGGGAAAACTGAAAAAAAAACACCTTTTTTGCTCATTTTTATTATTGTCTTTCTTTCTCCCCTTTCAATTTTAACAGATTGTTTGTCATCATATGTGTTTCACATTTTACCAGTAATTTAAGCTTACTATTACGCAGTTTTCATAATCTTTCTGGTAAAGTTAGACTAGGTTTCTCTAACTTTTTATTATAATTTTTATAATATGGATAAATCATTATAATTAAGTATTTACATGCTGATATGGATGTTTATCAAATTAATAATAATATACTGCTAAATGAACATGCTCTATGTTCTATTAAATGGATAATTTCACCTGTATTTCACAATTATTTTTTGTTTAGAAAAATTTGGATCTAAATTTAACCCCACTAATTTATTAGGATAACAACATTCCTTGGTATCATGAAAAAAGTATGATAGAAAAAATTTGTAGAAACCACTTTTGAAAAGTAGCAATTTCACCAAGTATGGGAAATATATGTTATAAATGTAGTGTTAACAAATTAGCTGTTTGTAGGAACTTTAATAAAATTATAATTTATTGAATGTCTATTATCTTTCTACACTGCATTAGACACTGTTCATTAATTCTTTCAACAGCCCTCTGAAGTAAATCTTCTTATCCCAGTTTTACATGTAAATCATTGAGACTGAAAATTTGAGCTAAGTATTTATTAATATTATTAATATCACTGTGGAAATGTTATAGATGAGGAAATTAAGGATTTAAGTTCAGTCATTTTCCCAAGATAGTGTGCTCTAGTTTCACAGGGCTCTTCGTCATCCACGCTCTGAGTAGCAGTGCTAAGATTTTATCCTTCAATTAGCTACCACTTATTATGAACTTATGGCATCTAAAATCCCTAGAGCTACAGATTTTATTTCCGAATGAATTACGTCTGTTGAATTCTTGGCAAACCTACTTCTACTGTAACAGACCTATACTCCTAAAGGAAAAAGAGAATACACACACACACAAAGTGTATACATATGGATTCTCCTTCTAACCACTTAAATCTATATAAGAAAATTCAGCTCCACCTGGGGCTTTGTAGCCAAAGCAAAGATTAAGGAATCTTCCTGGATTTTTGAGATTAACCCTGATCTCTCCTCCCACATTATTCTATTACCAGAAAAATCTCAATTACAGATGTAGATATAGGAAAGATGAGGTTATAATGTTAATTAGAATATATGTGCTCAGTGGACAGGAACTCTGCTGATGTAGAGTGGATACAAATAAATAAAAGTTCGGTTGCACCACACTTGATCTACTTGTCTCCTCAAAGACCACTGGATTTCACGCGGGGAAGCCTACTCTGCTATTGACAATGTTGACTAACAGTACCTCCCTAACAGGCAGATGAAATGATGAATGGAGAGGTTAATAAAAGACTTTCATGTTCAAGTCAGAATGAAGCCTAAATGTTCATTTTTTTCTAAAGTTTCATTAGAATTTCTATTATAGATGCACTTATATTCAACAGTTAAAAAATACAATTTAACAAGTAAAATAATTTCTTTAGAAACACACACTAAGTTCCTATATTATAGGTGGCTATTCTAGTTGTAGTCCCATTAAATATTTAAATGCTATTGAAATAATAAATTGTCTTCTCTTTAAAATGTGGCCTTTTAATTGAAAGAAAAATGTACAAAGACATTGAAATATTTTATTTATGGCTACCCAATTTCATTGGTAGTTTAGAGCCTTAGTTCTTATTTCTAACTTTCCTCAGCTCAGGAAGATGTAGATTTTCTTGGCAACAGTTGCTGTTTAAAATATTCTGAGATAGAATTTTTTATCATAATTAATAATAGATGAAAATTTCTGAGTTTTTGATGTTCTAAACTCTATGCTGTTTGATTTACGGTGTCTTTATAGTTGTTTTTCTGGTAATTCTCAACTTATTCCTGTTGGTATAAGGGATAGTCATCTTTTTTGTTCTAGCTGAGTCTGATATATTTTTGCTTTTTTCCACATCTTCATGTTTTACATGTGTACATACTTTAATAAAAAGACCAACTCTGCCATAATGAGACTAGACTACGAGCTTTCCAAGATTTAGGTGGAATTTTTAGCACATCAGTAGACAGCTACCAAAACAGCCTTGCTATATCCATTCTTGTAATGTAAACACTCCACGTGTGCATCACAACCTTGAAAACTTATTTCCAAGCAGGCACACACGCTCATGGCAATGATCAAAGCGGATGCCGAAATTTTGTTCATTGTGGAGGGTTTAGTCCAAGTGCTTGCACAATATTATCACTTCACTATCCTCTTAGTTTTATTTTGGGGGCCATTAAAGATGGGAATTTGAAATACAGTTTCCATTCACATAGTACAGGTATTTTTCATAGAAAGCAGTCACAGAGAATGCAATCCCTGGACTGTATTTTTTTTTCATATAGTTATCTTTCTCTTTCTTGAGATACTAGGCTCTTGAGCAGGCAGCAACAATACAGGTTTTATCACAGGCTCCCTTCCCTTTGTCTTCTTTCTTGCTAGTATCTGCATTTGGACTGCTAATTTGCACCTCTGCAATGGGATAACTTCCTTGTTTGATGTCCGATTATCAATTTGTACCTACAAGACATGCAATGTGTCACATTTATTGTTGAGCTTCTGTACATTTTGGTAGAAGTGGGTAACCCTGCCTATAGCATATGGGGTTGTCATCAAGGCAGAGGTGGTTTGTTTTCAGCCATATATATCCTAATTTATGACACTGCCAATTTTAGTAAATGTTTGGGTTAAACAGGATCATGTGTCATAGCCACATGTAGTTATTCTAACAAAATCCTTCATGACTGACCACTTTTATTTTTTCATCACTATAACTTAATAAATAGCCACTTGTTTTCCTTCTGATAACCTTGGGCAATAGCATTCTTTTGTATATTTGGCCTTGTAAAAACTATGCCTGGGTGGTCTATGATTACCATAGAGTCAGGCAATTCACAGTTAGTAATTCTTTTTCAAGAATTAGAAAAACGTTTAGTGAGAAAATAGGTTCTTTTCAAACCACTGCATTTCTGAACATTTGCTAGGAAATAAAAAATTATGCCCAGTGTAAATTGAGGCATTTTCTTTCTCAAAATATGATAATCGTTTTCCTTGAAGCCTGAATTGGCAAAGTACTCACTACAATTCCTGATACACACTGTACTTATTTGTAATTGCTGCCTGTCTTAAGAACAACTATTTTCACATCAGTATTTTCAGGTTGAGCACCTTTCAGGGAATGCTGTCGGTCTAGAAAATCAAAGTTACATAATTGAAGGCCATAAACAGGTAAAATGCATTGTTTCCATTCCTCCTAGTCTAAGGAGAATAGGTCTTTAAGTACTCGCATCGGGCAGAAAAATCTGATTAAAGAACTAAGTTAATTTTACGGAAAGCATGGGCCCAATCTTGAATAACAGTACAGGTCGTCACGAAGTACATGTGCTTGAACATCCCTATCACAAAATAAATGAAGTGAGTTTGCGTGTGTGTGTGTGTGTGTGTGTGTGTGTATGCTTATATCTAACAGAAATAAAGAAAACATAGTTTGTATGCAACATGCAGTCCAGTATGTCAATGAGCTGAAGAAATAGCAGTGTACCTAAGATTCACTGCAGTGACAACATAAATCATTAAATCTTAATATTAAGAAATATAGTTTTCTGCTATTGTCAGTTGATTCTAAATGATTGCATTTAGGCTTTAATTTGTATTTACTTTGTTAAATACATTATTTCACTTACATGTTTATGCTGTACTTGTACCCTGTCACTTAGATATCAGGAGCTTTTTAAAAAGAATATATGAAGAATAATATGATAATTTTCAAGCAGAAAAAATTAAATATTTTGTAACTGTTCCTTTTGAAGCCTCTTTAGGTAGAGTTGGAGATTAAGGATAGTTTCACAAAAATTTGTTTATTTACTGAAATATTTCAGAGGATATGGTGATGATTATGACTGTCATCAGACTATAAAAGGGGCACCAGAATGTGTAAGGACATGTCTCCCAGCTGTGCCACCAACAGGCAGCATGGTCTTGATAATTCTTTTCCTACCTGAGGCTCTAACTAGACCCAAACTGGAACACCAAGGTCCCTTCTCAGTGCAAGTTGCTGACACTGTGGTGGATGAGAGTATATATAGAGAAAATGCGATCTGGTCAATGACCAAAACCACACTTAACATCAAAATAGCATTTCAGCACTGATTGATCACCCTCCTTTCCAGCAGATCCCACCTGTCATCTCTCAAACCTCATCTCTCTGATTCTTTGGTTGCCTTAGTCAAGATCAGAGATTTTTTTATCCAAAGACCCTGTGCTTTTGTTTATACCTTCTTCCACCACCAGTTTGTTCTCTAATAAACAGCTATAATTTCACCTAATCCAGGAATTACGTGTTCTAAAATTAAATGCAGCTCTTCTGCTTCTCAGGATTTCTGCAGAGGCTTTGGAGGTCAGTGTCATAGCGTAAGTTCCCCAGAAAGCAGCACCATTGCCTGAGGTTCTTTTTTAGGAGCTGGAGTGAGAAAAAGGGCAGCGAGGCAGCGAAGTAGAAAGTGCCAGTATGAGGATGGGTGATGCAGCTGGCCGTTGCTAAATGCAACCGTTTGCTTCATCTTTCAAATTGTCTTCTAAGTTGTTTAAAATGCATTTCAGGATAGTCTCTCCTAAGGGGGATAGGATGAAGAATGGGGAAATAATATATCCACCATTTCCCACTGAGTTCTGCCTCATAGGGCAACAAATGTCCTGCACTTTAGGTTGCACATGTGTGAGTGTTGATGAGGTTTCATGGTTTCTCACACCTCATTGAAAATAAGGAAGGCTCAGCACTTGGCTTGCTTCTATGCTGAGGCAATGGTACCCTGCGTCTGCGTGAAGTTCCTCAGAATCCATGCAGCCCTGGTTGCTGCAGAGTGCTGGTGTAGAACCAGGCGAGGCTGGGAAGATCCGAAGTGTATAAGAGGAGAGTAGTGCTGCTGAGAACAAAACAATAGGAGCCAAATAGCTCTCCATTCTAAACAAAGGGGCTAGATCACCTACACAGGACACACTAAGGGATTATAGAATCAGTTCTGCCAAAGCTAACCCACTACCCATTTTCAAAGTAGATAAGAGAATGTGAAAAATTTATTGGGAGAGGTAGAACATTTGAGAGTGAAAATTTCTTTGGAGAATTGTCTAACTTGTTATCATTCATTCTACACCACCCCACACTCCCACCATAAGGAGAGTTTACATCCCCCCACTCAAGCTAAATGAGTGGGGCTTCCCATATGATGCATGGTGTCTGAACGACTTTGGAAGTGGTCTCTGACTCTTGCCAGAGTATTCTGAAGATGGGAGGCTGTGACTGAAGTAGTCACTCCTTAATGTCAGATCAAAAAGAGGGAGGGCTTCATGAAAAATGGCTGCTTTGCCACTTAAGGCAGAGCAAGGGGGCCTGTCTCCCATGGACCAGTTATGGACTCTATGGAAGGAAACCAGATTGTGCTCTCTTGAGAGGCACTCTTCCCAGAAGCCTCTCTGGAGGGGATGGATGAGTGACTCCAGCCTGGAGTGGTCCCTAGAAGCTAGAGAACAGAGGAAAAGCCACAAGCTACCATCAGGGCAGAGTTCTAAGAGAGACACCCTGCACCAGGGTATATGGGGAGATGGAGGGATATGGACCAGCTCATGTGCACTCACCATGACCAGATAACTACCCATCTAGTGGGACCTCTTTTCACCTCTTTTCTGTCCCTGGTTCCAGTTTTGGATAGGATTTAAAAAAAAACTAGCAAGTGCTGGAGAGAAAAAAACAGAAAGGAAAAATAATTTTTTTGCCTTAGATAGGCAAGGATGGTGAAAGAACATATAAGTTAAATAAAAAATGGGACTGTTCAATGGACTGAAAATTTTTAATTGCTAAAATGGGTTCTTACTACTAAAAGGAGTCAGCAAAGCTACTGTAGCTTCCCGAGATTTTGGCAAAAGTTGAGGGCAGGGAGGGGGAAGTCCAGAAGAAGGGGTCTGAAAGAGGAGTAGAATAAAATAAATTATTTTTCCTACTTGCCCTCTATACAGTCAAGTTTATTCAATAACATGTTTAGGTCACAATGGTTCATTTTGTTCTTCTTCTACCCCTGGTTCTGGGCCTTCACACACCATTCATCCTGTTTAACTGTGAATCTTCTCTGTGTCTCTGCATTTTGTCTCCATTTTACCATTAAACTGGACTACAGATTTCTTAAGAGTTCTTACACTTCACTTCCCACAGCGTCCTCCCAAATCTACTGCCATGCTGTCACCCGTAGCTGTAGGGGAAGGCGGGACTGTGGCTGGATGGCCACTGCTGCGGGCCTCCCCACGTTTACTTTCTTCATTATGGAAAGCTCGCCCCACTCCTGCCCTCAACTCCAGGGCCCAGAGGTAACCTCCATGGTAAACCTCATTAAAAGTCTCTGAGAACCAGGGAGAATTAAAGAAAGAAAGTCAATTATTATTTTTCTACTTAAATATGGTGGCTGAAATTACTAAAGGACATATTTTAATATTATCATGTAAGTATTTAATAATGCCAACAACAAACATTCATTGAGTATTGTTTTGGTGCCAGGAATCACACTAAATGCTTTTCACACATTATTGCACTTAATCCTGAGAACAAGCCTTTGCTGTGGATATACTTTTCCTCTCATTTCAATGAGGCTCAGAGAGGTTTGGAGAGTTGGCAAAGGTCGAATATCCAGGAAAACGACATAGACCTGGGTGTGAGTTCAGAGACTGAGACCTTAAGCACTAGGTTCTACCATTGCTTAGTGACAATATATTTTAGAGAGCAGAGCTTGGTAAAAACAGAGATGAGGTTTATGTTTTCCACCATAAATCAGAGGTCTGCTCTGAAACCCAGCAAAACTATGGGCTCCTTGACACTGTGGGTCAGGTGTTACCAACCCATGAGGAATTTAGTCTAAAGTTGAGAAAAATCTTCATGAAAGGGAACTTGAAGTCACTGGTATGACTAGAAACAACCTACAGACTCTATTCATCCCTGTCCTACTGGGGATTTCATTCACATTTCCCAAAGTGAAAAGATTCCTTACCCTTGTTTAATCAATGAGGAAACAGAAATGAAAGTATTAACAGGCCTAGCAAAGTTCACAACCTTAGCTTCTGAGCTACCGAGTTCCTAATGTCTGGCATTTTAGAACATTGGACAAGAAATCACCACCTCTGTCTGTGACCTAATCATATAAAACACATGCAACATTAAATGTTGTCCAATTTTACTAGCATAAAGGATATCCTATGACCTTCAGAATACTGCAAAAGGCTCCCTTAAACACATTCTCTAGTCAATTAATTTAGAATATGTTTATGGGGCCTCCACAGTGAGCGAGGCATTGCAACTCTGACCCTGAGAGAAGGTAAACAGGACAGAAGAAATTTGCTCATATCAAGGCTTTGGAGGATACTCTTATCTGTCTCAGGTTGACTCAGTTACTACTCACACAGTACTTACCCAGTTATTGAGAATGTACATGCATATACTGTTATATCAGAGAATGTATGAAGAGATGTAGGCAGAAACAGACCCTGCTCTCAAGGGGCTTTCCACCTAGGCCATATACCTTTCACCTCTCTAGTTTAAATAAATCTTAAGAACGCCTAAACTGGATGAATTAGTTTGCATACTCATTATTCAATTATATTTTGCCACTGGGTTTCTGCAAAAGAGCTTTAATTGAATCTACCATATTGAGTATACATGTAAAATGCTATCCAAAATTTATATTTTAAACATAAATTTGGGTTGCTTGCTTTATACTTTTATTGCTTCCTATGCAGTACTACAGTGTAAATTTTTAAAATATGCATGTCTTTGAGTAAATATATAAATTACCTAAAAATATTATTGAATTAAGACTACAAAAACTTTATTATATAATATAATGCTTCTAAAGATTCATTTTTGTAACATCTAGATCTATCAATTTCCTTCCTGGTGGCTCCCTTTTATGAGAAAGTGACAGAAGTTGAAAATTTAGTATCTAAGGAATATTTTAATCTGCATTTCTGGTAACTGTTTATATTTTAAATTTAATGCATGCAGTAATTTAAAGCACAAAATGCTCAATTAAAAAAGTGAATGTTCTTTGAAGCTTCTTTGTAAAAAAAAAATAATCACTATTTCTGGAGAATTTAACCTAAATTTATCTTCATCAAATGCCAAAGACTTGCTTCCTAACACCTAGTACTCATTGTTTCCTCTAATGTCTTCAGAAAATACATCCTGAAAAAAGGAAGTATGTCAGAAGGGTGGGATGGGACAGAAATCTTGGCAGAGAACGAATGCACAGCTCCCTGGAACAGCTTTGAGGAACATGTGGGCTGCAGAGAGGGAGGTAACTTATGGTTGTTGTTTCGTATATAAAGACAGCATGAGAGAAAGGTGACAGGAATAGAGGTGATACCAAGCAAGTTTCAAAAAATACTCAATGTTTTTTCTGTCTAGAATAAGGCCCCCAAAAGTCAAGAATTTTTTTTTCCTTTTTATTAAATTTATTGGGATGATGCTGGATAACAAAGTTATTCAGGTTTCAGGTGCACAGTTCTACAACACATGCTCTACACTGTATTGTGTGTTCACCACCCCAAGTCAAGTCTCTGTCCATCATATTTATGGCCTCTTTACCCTCCTTCACGTCCTTCCTCCTTCCCCTCCCACCTCTGCCCCAGCAATCACCACACTGGTGTCCGTGAACAAGAAGTTTTTATTTTCATTGTAATTAGGCTACATGCTACCAATAAAGAGCTCATCAGAATTTGGGGATAAACTCAGCAAATGTCACCATCTGAAACTTAGGCAAATAAGAATCTACATAAAACAGAGGAGCTTTGCCATCTGCAAAAGAAACTCATCTTGAATACACTGCTGTTGAGAACAAGAGAGTCTACCTTTCCAATTGTTAAGGTTCTAGGGTATCATCCATAACTCATTAAGGTGACCATGTCAGAAAGACACGACTAAAATGTTAAAGTGAGGAAAGTCACAATTTTTTAAACAACTTTGGCTTGAATGAGCATTGCTTAGGATGAGAAATAAAATGTTTTAAATTTTTTTCATCCTCTCTTTTTAGGGAAAGTGGGCTCTTGTTATTTATTTGATCAATCCTGGAACTTCAAGCAGAAATATTTTAGAAATGAGAAAAATAACTTCAAGTAGACTTCTATCTCCACTACTCCAATAGGAGTTCTCTTGTTCTAGTCATCAATTATCTCAATCTTGCCAAATCAATTAGATATTCTAACCTGACTTAGACTTTCAGCAGTACTGTTTTCTGATAATGTGACAAATCCTTCCCCAGGTTTCTTTCCA
>PVKM010022729.1:0-21633 GCA_004027735.1 Carollia perspicillata
ATTTTTCATTTTCACTGATACCTTATTGGTCTGGGTACTTAGGGTATGTCGGCGATCTCCCACTATTGGCTTCTGGCGGGTGGAGGACAGAGGTGCTGCCGAACACCTTCCAATGCCTAAGACCGCCCCAAGCAAAGGATTGTTTGGCCAAAACGTCAGTAGGACCAAGAAACTTCGCAAACCACTTTTGACACGTTCCATCAGTCACTGCACCTTCTCCAGACACTGTACAAATCTTTTTTTGCGTTTCAGTTGCACTTTTACCTTCCTTGAAATAATAAAGCATGATGTGCCAAAAATGTTATGTAATTTTTTCCATCTTCTTCATTAAGATGTCTGTACAAAAATTTACCAGTTTTGATTAGGTTTTTTTAAATTCACACTGATATGACAGCTGTCACAATACAATCTAACAAAATTATTTCCCATGAAGTTAAAGACAACTAAGCACTACTAGAGCCATTATATGGAAAAAACCTAATGGACTTTGGGGCCAACGCAGTATCAGTCACTAGCTGAAGGGAGCATTGTTTCTGTTTGATCGAATTCAGTTACTGTGCCTCCAGAGCTTAGACTTTGTAGAGATGACGTGATATGGTGGGAAATCCACTAGGTTAGGGGTCGGGAGCCTGGGTTCTAGTTCTGCCTCTACGAGTTCTGTCATCCTGGACAAGGAAGCTAACCTCTGTGTCTCAGCTTTCTTTTCTGTAAAATTGTGGGTGTTACACCAAAACTGTACAGGTCCCTTCTGGCCCTGAGGTCTCTTAGCTAAGGCTCCACTGTGCCGGCTGTCAGTCGGATCGCTGAGAAGTGTTTGAGGACCCGTGCTTTTTCTCTGAGCAGTGAATTTGTGCAGGGGGCTGCGTGCAGAGCCCTAGAGAGACTGTGAGTTGGGCTGAATGTTCTGTGCCATCTTTTATTCCTTATAATTCCTTGATACAGCCTGGTAGAAGGAGGACAATGGAGCAATAATCCTAAACAGATGACCCGTACCGACAGACTCCTGCTCCCCTCCCCTCAGATCCTTGTCCTTACTTAACACCACTTTCTGACGGTCAACTGCTCTTCAGTATTCCTCCTAGTTCCCTCTGTGATTGAGAGTTTGAGAATGTTAAAGAACTTCAGAGCCAGAAAGACCTGTGCCATTGTGAATCAGAGCCTCCTGCTTTACAGATGGGGCCATTTAAGCCCAGAGACGTTAAGTTCTGTGTGTGGGATCATTCATCTTGGTGGCGGCAGAAGTGGAATTTCAGTCTGTCTCTCATTTCAGCAGTTACTTAACTGGACCGTATTATGTCAGCCAATTAAAGATGCATTTTTTTTACTAAGCCTCTTTTTAAAATTCTTGACAAGTGGAAAACTTCATCCACTCTTTATCTGACTTGCAGTAATGATGCGAGGTCAGCATTAGTGAGTAAGGCTGAATACCCCGAGGACAGCGGTCCGAGCTAGCAGAGGGCAGGGCCGGTGGGCTGCCAGAGGGCAGGAGCCAGGGTAACAGGCTCCGGGAAGGAGGGAATCAGAAGGAAGATGAGGTGACCACAGAATCAGACTTCGCTTTCATAATTCCCCCCCCTGGCATCCATGAATAATTAATGTGTAGACTGAACTAAGAAGTAGGACTAATTCACTAGCTGGTCGTCAGCTCTCTTCCGTTTGTATTCTGCGCTAGAAGACTAGACTAGTCTGTTCCAGTCTTTTCCTTCTGATCTCCAACCTGCTACTGGGAAAGGATATACTAGCAGTGACCACTGTTTGTTGAATGTCTGTCATATGCTCTTCCTTTTCTTCTGTCCTCATTTAGTAATTGTGGGCTTTTTTTTTAATATGTGTCTAAATATTATCCCCTTTGGTTGTTAAGTTTTTTGCATTTAATGTGATGTGCTGTGTTCTAAGGAACCTTCAGTTGGGCTCTCTTTTAAAAATCTCTCTCTCTCTTTTTTTAAATTATAGGGGGTATAACGTGTATTATTTCACTAATTTGTGCCTTGGCCCTTGCTTACTTCGATCAGAGAGCAGAAAGAATTCTTCACAGAGAAGAAGGAAAAACAGGTAAGTCTAAATGCAAGAGAAGTGGGACCCTGGGGAGGAACGCACAATTATGCAAGTTCCCAGTGCGGGGTTGTAAACCCCAGTGAGGTTTAATGCATGTTTCTTGGTCTTTTATCTTCGATCTGTTTCCACTTATCTAAATATTGGAGTACATTTTTCTCCTTATGTTTTGGGCATAATTTACGTCCTTGATCGTACTTTGTATATTTGCAAAATAATGAATGTTTCTCATCATTAGGTAGCTACTTACCTTAGGTTTTGCTTTTTCTAATGTCTTTTTAAATGATCCCAGAAACTATGTTCCAGTAATTTGTCCCAGGAACTATGTTCCTGAATTGCCAAGGTTAATCACATGATAAATGAAAACTAATTGTGACTTAGGTATGCAGAATTACACTGATAGCCTCTTCCCTTTCTTCTCTAAGGGGAAGTTATTAAGATAACCGATGTGAAGGACTTCTCCTTACCCCTGTGGCTCATCTTTGTCATCTGCGTCTGCTATTATGTTGCCGTGTTCCCTTTCATTGGACTTGGGAAGTGAGTATTCTGTAGCATTGTACTTTTGTTGGCTAACTTATAATGAGATTTCAGTTACATAAATATAATTTTTTTGGCTGTAAACCCTGCTTCTCTGCTTACAGTTTATATACACACAGGAATTGTTCAATATCCTGGGACACAACTGGTTTTTCTTAGCTTAAGGTTTAGTATTGGTTTAGTCATTTTTAAAGTTTTTTTAAAAGAAATACCTGCCCTGGCTGGTGTAGCTCAGTGGATTGAGTGCGGGCCTGTGAACCAAGGGATTGCCGTTCGATTCCCAGTCAGGGCACATGCCTGGGTTGCAGGCCAGTTCCCAGCAGGGGACACATGAGAGGCAACCATACATTGATTTTTCTCTCCCTCTCTCCTTCCCTTCCCCTCTAACGATAAATAAATAAAATTTTTTAAAAAAGAAATGCCTAATAACAGTTTTGGATTCAAAATATTGGTTTATTTTACTGCTTCATTTTTAGATTTGTATTTTTACAGCATTTCCTCTTTATTTCTTGGTTAGGAAGCCTCTTACTGAGAATGGAGACAGCGTATTGGCTTATAGTAACTGGGCATGTTTTTATTTCCTAGGGCTGCGATTCCTCCAGATTCAAGTTCAGGGTTCAAATCCGATTTTTCTTTGATTTATCTTCTCTCTCTCTTGCTTTCTTGTTTTCTCTTTTTTTTAGCAGCTGCTTAAACAGCAGTTTATGAGCACGAGTGCGTTTGTAATTATAACCTTTAAATTCAGGCTGTTATTCTGAATAACTTCAGACAGGTTATTTAGCAAAGAACCTGCTCAGTACTGCTTTTAGGAAAAGAGGCTCTCTCAATCCCCTGCAGTAATGCACTTGGCTTTCTGAAAATTTTTGTGTGCTACTTTCTGTATATGTAAAAAGGGGAAAAATGCACATCAGTATATTTTATTTAGCTAATGAAATATTTATATGAACACTAAAGCTTCAGCCAGTTACTTGAAAATGAATAATATCAAATAAGGTGGGAAAAACAGTATCAAGAAGGAAAAGTTGATTAAACTTAGACTTATTTATATTCCGTTTTGTTTTGCCTTTATTTTTTAAAAAGCAGAGTAATTCTCTCTAATGTGCTTATTTCTCTCTCTCTCTCTGTATTTTAGAGTTTTCTTTATGGAGAAATTTGGATTTTCTTCCCAGGCAGCAAGTGCTATTAACAGGTATTTCGCGAATTCTCTAAGTGTCTGTTGCGTGCTTAGTGTGGGTCTTTAATTCTAACCGAATGTTGTAAGCCTTATGTGATACAACATCCACAGTGCGAAGCCAAGATTGTACTGGGCCTTGATCCCAAGTGGCCATCTTTGCCATTAACGGAAAACCAAAGAAGTCTTGGACTACTGTTTATATCTTTCTATTTCTGTTTACTGATAACCATTTTAGAAGATTGCTAAACTGAATGAGCTGGGGTTTACTTTGCCTAAAGGGTTTACAGACTTTTTGGATTTTGGTTGGGGGGGAGCTGTGATACATTTCATTAAATACCTTTTATATTCTCTGGACAGTGTCGTATATGTCATATCAGCTCCCATGTCCCCAGTATTCGGGCTCCTGGTGGATAAGACAGGGAAGAACATCATCTGGGTTCTGTGTGCAGTGGTGACCACTCTTGCTTCCCACGTGCTGCTGGCTTTTACGCTGTGGAACCCTTGGATCGCCATGGTAACGTCACTGTGAACCCCGGCGGGGGTGGGGGGTGCATGTCAGGAACCATGCTCAGCTCCTCTGATAGCACTGCTTTGTGACGGTGGGGAAAACAATGACCTGATTTCAACTTCTGCAGAATAACTACTTTTAAAGTATATATCAGTATTAATTATTAAGGCATAAGGTATTTTTATTTTCATTTGGCTTATTTAATTAATAGAGGAAACTTGATGCTGAAATAGAATCTGAAATAAAATAGCTTATAAAAGCTGAAATGTTTATTAGTTCCATTTTTTTTTTATACTTCATTGAGAGAAGTCATTCCATCATAGGTGGCAAAAAAAAAAAAAAAAAAAAACCTATCGGCCCAATATCTGTGATTTCACATCATTCTGTCTTTCAGTTTGAGTAGGTCAGCAATGATAAATGAATTCATCGTTTTTGTTATTGCTCTTCAGAATGTCATTTTTAAGACCACAGGCTAAAGTGCTCTCTTCCTTGGCTGTTTGTTAATAAAAGAATGTTGTGAACATATATACAGGATGGAGCAAAAGTAGGTTTACAGTTGTTTGTACAGGAAATAGTACAATCATTGGTAAATAATAATACAAGAATAAACTCTGTGTTTTGGGTCCGCACAGCAGTCGGCCTGCTTTTGCCCCGGGCTGTGTTGGTGAGAGTTCCGCAGGACGGCTCGTAGAAGGAGGAGTGCTGTATTGGAGGCTCTGCACATTTAACGTCTTGATAGATACTCAGAGACTCTCCACTCACTTACAGCTTTATCAGTGATAGAAGAATGTGTCTGGTTTTCTGTGTTCTTGCCATTGTTGGACATTGGCATTATTTTAATCCTTGCCCATATGATAGGTATAAATCTTACTTTAGCTTAAATCATAAGGTTCCTCTTTTAATTGAAGAAAAAGACAGTAGTAGGTGATGTTTAACAAGCGGTGGTTATTAGTTCTCTACCCTTCTCTCCTGTTGGGTGTCCATAGCCCAGAGGTAAGATAATGGACTATTGACGTGATAGTGCCTTGGTTGCTCAACATGTGATTTCTAATAAATATTGGAAAATAAGCTTGCCTAAAACGTCGTTAATAACTTTTTGCTAATCAGCTTTGTTTCCTTGCCTGGCTCTCGATTGCACCCTGGGCCCAGGCAGTTATAGATGCATATAATATATGAATTGGTTAAGATGGTGTGTGAGTATTTTATCATTAGAGGGATGCTGTTAGAGAGGGCCAGGCTCTTTTTGTATTGACCTGATTGCAATAAAATTTGCATGAATATTCATAGCTATTATGTTAATCTTGCTAATCTGCATCAAAAAAATCAGCTTTTGGTTAATATAAAACTTCTACTCTTTTCTGTACTGTTTTCTGCAGAGTCTCTTGGGACTCGCCTATTCACTGCTTGCCTGCGCACTGTGGCCAATGGTGGCGTTCGTAGTTCCTGAACATCAGCTGGGAACTGCGTACGGCTTGTAAGTATTTGCACTGTGCATCATAAAATGCCTCTCTCTGTTGTATCAACTTAATTATCATATCAAACTCCAGGTCTCCTGAATCTAGTTGTTTTAGGCTTCTGGGACAGCTCTGAACCTGGAAATAACTAGAAAAGTCAGGCAGTCTATTTATGATATTTTCGTGGCAATGAAAATGCTCCAAACCTCCAGCAAGAGAGCTGGAGTTAGGCTAACCCGTAAGAGGTAATTGCTGACATTATCACCCCAGTGCCTATGTATCCGAGGGCTTCTCAGTGAGAAGTTGAGTCCTGGCCTCTGGCCCAAAAGGCAAAAGGAGGCTGGTATTCACTTAGCCCTTTCTTTCATTCAGCAGGAAGGTTTTGAGTTCATACTGTACTTAAGGCAAGTTCCACCTTTGAGTGTGAAATCTAATAGAGGAAATGGTTCTCGGGTAAAAACCAAGTCTAATCAGGTCATCCCTGGTGGAAAATGTCTCTAACGTGAATAGTATGTGGTTTATAGATACTAGTGTTTATAGTGAACTGTTTCTCTTTGTGAAAACGTTTGAAACTGAAATGTATTTTTATATTTCCTAAATTCTAGCATGCAGTCCATTCAGAATCTTGGGCTGGCGGTGGTTTCCATCATTGCTGGCATGATACTGGATACTCGGGGATATTTGTTTTTAGAGGTTTTCTTCATTGCCTGTGTTTCTTGTAAGTGCACCATGTCGCAACATTTATTTGGTTCCTTTTAATATGTAGCAGAATGTTCTTATTTATTCTTTTAGGTTTTATAGTTATTGTTCTACTTTCCCTTCTTTTAAACCAAATCTCTAAGATGTAGTTCTCAGATTTGCCGAATTCTTAGCCTATGCATCAGAGCTTCCTAGCTGGTGACTTTGTAGTTCTCTGAAGAGCCGTAGGCATTTTTCAAGAGATTCCTATTATTAAAGGCAGCAGTGGAATATTCTTTATATTGTTTTAAAAATTTATATTAAAAAATTTTTTTCCTTTTAAAGTGGAATCATTTGAAGGGTCCTGAGTATGTTCCTAGTGTGAATGTGTGAATGTATGTGTGACTTAGGTATGCTCATGGTTAATTCATTAGGCAGTTTTAAATTATTTTTATTATCAGTCCTGTTATTCAGTTTTTTATCTGTAATGATTTGTTGGCTAAAAATAGGAAGTGTTAGGAAACTACTGAAAACAATAAAAATAAATCAGCATTTTCCTATTGATATTCTTCACTATACATGTAAGTTGTGCTCATCTGATAAAAATTCTCATATAACATACTAAGATGCCTTTTATACGTTGGTAACCCGTATTTAAAATGGCAAACCCCCGTGACGATGCTGTGAGGGAATAATGACTTTCTATACAAGAAGCACGGTGTTTGCAGACAACTGCTTTTGGATAGCCTGAATATATTTTATTATCTCATAATTTTAGAAATAACCACATCCAATTTTTTAAAAATTATTTGCTTTTAAAAAAGTGGGTCCTTTAAGATTTTAAAAACTGAGCCATCGAAGTGTTTCTGATGCTGCAACATGTGGTCCAATTTCAAGCCACAGTTTCACGTGTGAGTATATCGGGTTCCAAAACTAAACACCAAGTCATTTAAAAATGGTCTTGGTGCCACATTAACTTTAAGTAAATTAAATATGTCTCACTTGTTAAGGTAAAAAGCCAGGCATCTGACTTTTTAGGTCTTCACTGACTCTGGGCTTCTGGGAGTCTGATGAGCACATTCTGATGTTTGGTTAATTTGCAAAACGAACATGGTGTTTTCAGACCTGCCCCGTGCCCCCACCAAGGGTTACTTCTGTTTGGCTCTCTGTACAAAACTAAACAGTCTAGGGGCTGGCGGGAGCTGTGGGGAAGTGCTGGGCAGGACCAGCGTTTGCCAAGGGAGAGGAAATTGCGGCAGGATGGCCTTTCTTCTGGGTTGTCTCAGCTTCTCTGTTTCCGGCCAGGCCATCCCTGGGCTCAGGGATCCCATGGAGAAAGGGGTGTGTAACATTTTTAGTGCTTTTTGGAAAATAATGTGAATAGTATTTTTATTTTTAAATGCCAGTTAATAAAGATTTATTTGATTTGTCTCTTTTATTTTGTAACTATGATTACATAGGAATCATTGGGAAGAAGTAAATACTTATTTTTTAAGGGTCCTGTGTTTTTTCCCTTCCAGTGTCACTTC
This sequence comes from Carollia perspicillata, assembly GCA_004027735.1. NCBI lineage: Eukaryota > Metazoa > Chordata > Mammalia > Chiroptera > Phyllostomidae > Carollia > Carollia perspicillata. The sequence goes on from PVKM010022729.1 coordinate 7,933, forward strand.
TAGCTGTGGTCTTACTCTATGTGGTGAATCGTGCCCGAGGTAAGTAGGAGTCAGGTATTTTCTTGTTAAGTTGCATTGGGTAATCTCATGGGCTCACTGGATTGTCTGCATGCCTTTTTAGAGGCTGGTGCTTTAGCTCAAGTAATAATGACATTCTCTTCATAGTGATGGAAACATGTCATTATATAACATATAATTATGTTTTCTAGACCTTCACATTTATTAAAATTGTCATGTTCTTTCTGGCCAGTTCAGTGTAAGTTTTGTAATATAAAATTTTAGGTGTTTTTATATTAGCATTAAGAAGTATATTAACATAAAGAAGCACTTTTAATCTAAAACCATGCCTATATTATTGTCTTATATATAAAAATATATATATTTATAGTTGATATTTTCATTTTAAGGTTGAAAGTGTTTGCTATGGAATGAGAAATCGCAGGTTTTTTTCTTTGGTGAATCTACATATACTACATGCATTTGTGCTTTTTTCTTTGTTCTTTATATGATTTTGATGTTACCCTTATCAGTTTTTCTAATGGGTGTACCCTTAAAGATTGTTATGTATTTAGACAAATGTATACACATGCTATTTAAATAATTTTAGGTCATTCCTTTAATTTCTCTAACTTTCCATTACCATTGAATATTAATAGAATATCCTAATTAAGGAAAACTAAGGTAATACATAAGACCAAACAAAAAAATGCTGAAATTTAGGAGTGGTTATATGTGTCATATAAAGATTCTTTAGAAGAACCGTTTTCTTCCCTGGGGAAGTTTCCAGGAGATAAGCCAGTTCTTTCTCATCCTCCATGGCTTTTATGTGACTTGAAGGACCAGTGATGCAGATGTGTACGTGTGTACATGCGTGTGCTCGCACGCGTGTTTGAATTTTACTTATACTAGTGACATTGAAAAGATTCTATGCATTTGTGTTTTAGGTGGGAACCTAAATTACTCTGCAAAACAAAGGGAAGAAATAAAACTTTCTCATGCTGAGTAAGTATTGAAAAAGAGAAAAATTGTCTTTATTTTGAAAATCGTAAACATTAGCATTTTATTTCAAGGTACTAGGATTGGACTTTTAAGAAATTAGTCTTTTTCTTACACCTCAAGAGCTAATGATGATCTGTGGAACTACTCTAACATGATTCCTGTTTGTGTCATAACATTCTCGAAGGTGGATGTCAAGGGCCAAAATGAAGTGTGTGGGGAAGAGTTCGGCTTTAAATTGCCATCTGAGGGAAAGAGAGGTGGACTATTTGTAATTTACTGGGGCAGAGGTCTTTGCCCTAAGTTCCTCGTGCGCTTCCCTTTCTGTTCTTTCTGATATTTTCTTTTTCTTAGCTGGTTGAGATAACTTTTTATCTTTTCTTGGTACTAACTTGATGTTCCGTGTTCTCTTGACTCATTTGGAAGAGATTAAAGTATGTACTGTGTGGTTTAATTTAAATTAATATTTTCCATGAGTATGTGCTGCAACATAATAGTGAGTCTGTTTCTTCTTATTTCTTATTTTTTAGACATTGAAATTTTTTTTACTTAAAGAATTTTGTTTTTAAATATATACCATGTAATTTGAAGTTTTATGAGTTTTGAATAGGTTAAAATCCAGTAGAACAAAAGTTGTTTATTTCTGGTGGTTGGGGGGGTTCTTCAGTATCTCAAATCCTCTTTTAACCTAGTATTTCTATTTCTAGAAATACTTTTTAAAAAAATAATCAGCAGTGTTGCGAGGTTTAAATGACTCATGACAGTCTTATTATGTCAAAAAATTGGAAACAACATAAATGTTCCAAAGTAGGAAAATGGTTAAATATATTATGACATACTCGTTTTCTATGATTTAGAAGGATTTTTAGAGTTGGAGAGACTGAACATGCTTATATGTTAAGTAAGCAAAAGATAAAAATGAAAATGTAATATCCTAATTTTATTTTTAACAAAATGTGTGCAGGCATGTGTATTTTTTAAACCTATCACTTGTGTATAGTAGAAAAATATGAAAATGGAAAAAACATGAAAGAAAACGCTCCAGCTATTAAAGAGTTCTATTTCAATGGTAGGCTTATAAGAGGGTTTTTTGTTTGTTTGTTTTTATATTTTCTAAATTTTCTACATTGATCTTGTGTTACTTTCATGATCCAGAAGAATTAAAAGAGTATCCAGCAAAGTGTGTAACTTTTAACACTTGGCGCTATGTATTTTGTGATGCTTACGGTTTTCCTTGTGTAAACCGGATGGGGCTTTGTGTTTTTTCTTCCTGTCTTTGATAACTTGTTGCATTATGTCTTGCAGATGAGAAGTTTAAATGACCATGCCATGAGAATGGGCTGCACACATCACTGATTTGAAAACCTCCATTTGAACTTCTTTATTTAGAGTTTAGTCATTAGGAAAAATAATGGTCTGAAAAGTTATTTATATTTTAAGGATACCTATTTCAAAGTATATCTGTGAGGACTGTTTTATCCTCCGTCTTCTGTGTGTTGCTGAAGAATTTTACTTCAGAGTAGGTCCTCAACAGTCAAGTTTAGAAAACTGCTCTGGAACACGCAGGTGAATTTCAGTAAGGACCGTAAATAATGGAGATCGTTGGATCTTGTATTGAGATCATTTTTACAATGTATATCTGAGGGATTTAGCCTTTAATCATAAAACAAAAATATTTTTAAAAGCTTTTGAGGGTTAAAAGGGATGTTTTATATAAAGTACTGAGTTTTCATAGGCATTCCCTTTCGTAATAGGGAATATTGGAAAGATGTATGAAGTCTCTTCCTTTTCACAAATAGCAGATTCTGTCCTGCTCTTTCTAACAATGAGAGTGTGCTGAGCGGTGACCCTTTTGAGCTTCCTTATCTCTCTGTTACCGAGCACCTTTATTACACTTACGGATACAAATTTGTGGTACAAGCTTTCTGTACAGTTTTTTTAGAGTCCCATTAATTACCAAAAATGTCCTTTAAATTATGATAATTGCACAGACATGGATAAGTAAAAACACTGTAAAAGGAACACATGATGTCTTCTAACTTTTGATTTAAAAAAATCTTGAAACAGTGATTTTAACTTTTTTATGTAGAAGATTATAAGAAAATCTGTGTTGGAATAAAGAAAATTTACCTAATTATAGTCATTGAAAGATTATAGGGATTAGCTTTTTCTCCAACACAGGACCTTAAAATAGCATTTTTAAACCTTAAAATAGCATTTATGTTTTTCACATTAAATGAAAAACGGTTATATTTCTCTGACAGACTTAAAACACTTTTTAATTGACTTAGTCTTAGCATATTAAAGTCAAGAAATTTTTCATTATGTTTTGCTATCTGTGGGCACAGATATTTTAGATAACAACTATTAAACTGATAAAATTACCTGCTCATATTATGTAAAGTACACGGCATAACATTGTATGTCTAAAGTTTCTGGAACAGATTGAAGGTACATTCCTTTTCAGGGTAAGTTTACGTACATCCGATTTTCTGGTTTACTGTTTATGTCGCTACTCAGTTGTTAGTTCTTCAGGTTTTGAATGGCACGGGCCTGTTCCAGCCCGTGGCTCGTGGGTGCCGGCCTCCCCACGGGAGACGCAGGAAGTCAGGTGCTGCCGCTGCTGCTGCTGCTGCTGCGGGAGGGCGTCTGTGCCCGGGCCGCCCCTTCACCTTTCCAGTCCCTCGGTGCCCCAGCTGCGGGAGCTGCTTACACTTTTTTCAAAGGAGTCGGGTCCTGTCCCTTGTCAGGGGCTCTGTCCAAACTCCTTTTGCTTAGAATATTTTATCCAGGATTCTCTGTGACCTGGTTTCACCTGACTTCCAATAGGAAATCTTAGCCCCAGCTCGGCACCACCATTCCTGTGGAAATAATTCCTGTGATCTTGGAGAAAGCCTCTACTTTCCCTTCTTAGCTTACCTCAGCCTGTGATGAAGAACTCGTGATGGCGTGGCTTTCTGTCTCTTTTGTATTGTGAGCTCCTTGAGGGCAAGAACTGTGTCTGTTATGTGAATGATTGTGTTTGTAGTGCCTAGCACAAAATAAATATTTTTTGAATGATGCATAAATAAAAAGTAAATTGGAATAACTTTCTGGAAGGATAAATTGGCAAGATGAATAAGAGGCCTGAAAGGGGTATAGTGGTGGGCTGCACAACTTTTGGCTTATCAATTCCGTTTCTAATAATTTATTGTAAGGAAATTGTCAGATATACACATAAATACATTTTAAGAAGTATCTTCACTGCATGATGGTTTATTGTAGCCTACAGTAGGAAACACCCATGTCGGTAAGAATGAGTTTAGTTAAGTACATCGTGTCATATGCCTAAAGTGAAATATTAAGCAGTCATTAAGTGGCTTCGTTAGAGAGCACACGGACAGGGAATGATGGCACTGCTATACAGAGGATTCAGTGCTGCTCTTTTCCTAAAAGCAATCACCAATGTGTCTGATGCATATGGTCACAAATGCCTATGAGATTGAAGAGAGTAGCATTAGTGTTCAGAAGGGAGGAAGGTAAAGGAACTTTGAGAATGCAGGTGGGAGTTAAACAGGGCCCTGAGTTAGAAACAGAATTTGCACCGATAGGAAGAAAATCGCATGTGATGGGAACCATAGAAGACAAAGTAATAGAGAATGGGGTAGGCGCTAAACGAAATCATGCACTTATTTTTTGATTTCAGTGGTAGCGAAGAATAGCTTTAAGATATCTTCAGGTTGTCCGTGATTTCTGTAATGCCTCCACCTCTGCCTCAGACCCCTTGGCTTCTTCCTTTTGCCTTGCGATGCCCTCCTGGGGGCAGGGGTATGAAGGTTGTTGAGCCGTGAGCAGGGATTTGTTGCTTGATAGTTGGTGGGGAAAACTTTGATGTCTTGTAAGAATACAGACAAGTTCTTGATGTCAGGCAGGCCAGACAGTGAACTTGGGACACTTTTATTATCACTTACTTCCCTGAGGTGTCTAACCCGCAGCCCATGGGCCACACGTGGCCCAGGGTGGCTATGAATGCAGCTCAACACAAAATCGTAAATTTACTTAAAACCTTTTGTTTGCTTATCAGTTTTTATTAGTGTTTGTGTATTTAAAGTCTGGCCCAAGACAGTTCTTCTTCCAGTGTGGCCCAAAGATGCCCAAAGGTTGGACACCTCTGGATATGGTCATGTACTCAAGGGACGTGTCGTCTCCTTGGTAGGTTGTTACTAGTCTCACGTCATAGCAGCTCTCCTGCCTAACTTACGGTGCTCCGTCAACTGGCTTTGTCCCTGAGGCTTGACTGCAAATCAACTGTGCCATGAAAATCAGTGGCCTATGAGCCATTCTGTTTGGGATTAGCATGTACTTTTTAGGAGTTTGCCTTTTTGGAGAGGAGCACCTCTTGCGCTTGTCTCTGAAGGCTCACTAGGTAGTAGCTTTCTGTATTTCCATTTCCTGATTAGCAAGTAGAATATGACTAGAGTTCCTCTTTCACTCACATTCTTAATTTATACAACATGCAGATGTGATTAATTGCCCTATGTTAGATGTATATTCATTGATACATGACCTAAAACACTAAACACTAAAACACTGTGTCCAGAGACATATTTATCCATTCCTTGCATTTAGTGGATTAGTTGAGGGTTGGGCAATATGGACCCTCCTAGCATAGCTTTCAGATGCCTTTGAGCACTCTGGCAAGTAAGTGAAGCATGCTTGGAAATTTCTAGAATAAGGAGCACAAGGCCCTATGTTGGCAGCAGGAACATGGAAGTAGTGGGGAGGTGGGCCTGGAGACAGGTCATTGCTTTAAGAGTTACCACGCAGGAAGTGGGGTGTCAGAGGAGAAAGGCGTATCCTCTTTGGGGTCCTGCGGGGTCTGTGGAGCTGGAGTGCAGGCCTGGTGGCCGGGGGAGCAGGGAATGGGCACAAGAGGACAGGCATATTTAATGGACATTTGAAAATGTTTCATGATGTTATTTTATAGTTCTTTGAATCTTAGTAGGTAATAGATTTGTATTCTGGCTATCACAACCAGAATAGGGAACAGTTTCTTAGTGTACATTTCAAAGGGAAACCATTGTAATATTTTAAGATAGCAGGTATTGCCTTCATTTAAGAGTTATTTTAGGAAGTTTTAGGTTTTCTAGCCCTTAGATTTTTCAAGTGTGTTTCTAATCTGATGATAAAATACATAAAGTTTTTATGATTGTTTTATTTACATTAACATGCCGTATTTTGTAGACTACAGTATTTCACATTTTAACATCTCTGAAATCGGGATGTATCTTGTCTCTGACATCATGAAAAAAATACAGTACAGGGAAAACCAAGCATGATACTACAGTAATGCTCGACATTGTAAGATGTGCAGATTTCTGTGTTACCATTTTGTTCCTGGCATCCCTGAACCGAAGGCTCTGTAGTAGAGGTGGGGATTCAGAGATGTGGACGTGTGGGCCACCTGCCTTACGGGCCTTGTCACTGACCGGGGGTGGGAAATGGATAGAGCACCAGTGCCTGTGATTGTGGTAGAGTGTGATGAGCACTGTCGTGGAGCAGTGGCTAACAGTGTTCAGAGAGAGCCTTTGAGCTGCATCGTAAAGGATGAGCAGGACGATTCACCTAAGCAGAGAAGGCGTGGGTGAGATTGGGGAGGCCGGGAGTTCGCAGGAGGTAGTCCTGAGAGCTGCTGGTGAATGAAAGGAGTGAAGGGGGCACATGGAGAATTTAGGTTGGAAGCTTTCATATGGGGCACATTGCTGAGGGCCTTTCATTCCGTGTTCATTTTGATTTTAATCCTTCATCTTGAAGGCAAATGGGAGCTTTTGGAAGATTTTTGTGTTGGGGATTAGGATAGGATTTATGTTTGGGAAGATGACTCTAGAAGAAGAAGGAAGGGAATGAATTGGAGGTTGAGGGGAACAAACCTGGAGTCAGGAGCATGGTTAATAGGGTGGAGCAGCGATGCCCGTGAGAATGATGGGAACTTGAACTGAGGAGGAGCAGTCAAGATGAAAAGGAGGGAACCAGTTCTTGTGATGCTTGGGAGGTTGAACTGACAGTGTGATCATCACTGTGACAAGGGGGGAGAGGCTGGAATTAAGGGTGATGTGACTCCCAGATTTCCAGCTTGGATGGATGATGGTGCCATTTAACCAGAGAGAGCAGGTGTGGGAGGAAAATTATTTCAGTTTTGGCTTTGTGAAGCTTGCGGTGCCCAAGCGTCTGTTGTATGGACAGAAGCACAGGTTTGGAATGAGAGGATTTCTGGGCCATCGGGCCATCAGGGTGTCTGTGAAATTGCGCAGGAAGAGTGTGGGAATGAGAGAGTGCCGAGGACAGAGGCCTGGGGCACACCCACCCAGACTTACAGGGGGAGCAGGAGGAGGTGTGAAGAGACGCAGGAAAGGGTGCACCCTGTGGAAGCAAAGGAAGGGAGTGGGCGGCAGTAGCCAATGCCCTGAAAGCTCAAGCTGGACGGGTCTCAGTGTCCATTTAATTCGTAACTGGCGAGTCACTGGTGCATTGTTGAGAGCAATCGCAGTGGGTTGGCAGCAGCCGACTTGTAGTGATTCGCAGTGTAAATTCAAGGTAGAAATTGCAAAAGAAAAAAAAAAAAAGTATGGCCTGCCCTTGCAAGAAACTAGGCTATAAAAGAAGAGAGAACATAAAGGGTCTCAAGTGGTTGTTTCTTTGATTGTTGGTTTAATGCTTTATACAGGTCTTATTGTTAATGTGTTTTTCTACTTGCAGAGCGGAACACTCTCAGCCTCCGTGATTCCTTAATTTTCTTGGAGTGGTACTTTTTGCTTTTTTTGTTCATGATTTAACTGCTATAAAAATGCCCAGTTATAGCTTGCTTCAGGATCATAAGTTCTGCTCTTATCATGGAATTCTCGAGGCCATTGCCTTTGAAGCTGTTGGATACATTAAAAAAATAAAACAAAACAAAAAACCCTCAACAAAAAGTTGAGAAATGGAAATACTGAAGAGATTTGGCTTGTTTACAAGAAAGTAAAAGATAATGAGAACACATAACTTTATAAGCTTAGGTTATGCTTAATTGCAATTGACTTGGTGAAAAATTCCTCCTCTTTATTGTCTTTGAAATGTGGACTAGAAAGTGAGAATGCTTGTAGGTATTGTGTGTCCTGAAATTGGAGTTGGTGTTAGAACAAATAAATCCCAAACAACTTGTGATTTACTTTTATAGGCACGCATTTATAAATTGAATTTAGGCGGTAATTCCAGAAAAGCATACACAGGAGAATTGTTTGCTGTATATTCATTTATTCCACGAAGATTTAGTGAGTATGCGTATGTTCAAGCCTCTGCGGGATCTTGCAGGAGGGTGGATAAGGGGATTTCAGTAATGCTCCTCATACCTGATAGGAGGGGAGATGTCCCTTAAGAGGTACGGGTGATGAGTCAGGGAATAGGGCCTTCTGATGGGTGGTCAGGGGAGGCTTCTTAGAAGAGGTGGCATTTGAGTTTGCTGAGAGACAACTGTTCATTCTTTTTTGACTGATCAGTTTCAAGTGACACCTTTGATTACTGTCTGTTGAAACTGTTCCCCCATTTGATTTTTCAGTGCTCTATTATCTGCTACCACCTCCTATCTCTGTATTCCCTGATTCCAGTATCTCCTAGGTTCTTTGTTGTTTCTTTTTTTGTTCGTCCTCAGAGATATTTCTGTCTACAGCTTCAAATATTTGCCTGGACAGGTAACTCTAAATCCAGAGCTTGAGCCCAGGCCGACTCTGATCCTCCATCCTACATCTCCAACTTTTCTCGCTAGCAGCTCACATTGAACTTGTCTGAGTCTGCACCGTCCCCCACAATGCACAGTCTCATTCTCTTCCTCCCTTCCTCCACTCCCTTCCTGTCATTCTTTTTCTTTCCCCAGTGACTATTGAACACATACTATGTGCCAGGTGCTAGTTTTCGTTTTGTTTCGTAGACTTAGAATCTCAAAGTCGTTTTTATGTCTCCCTTACTATTCACATCTAAATAATCATTTCATTTCTCTTCATTCTGTCCAGTATGTTAAAGTCTTTTTAGTTCTACTCATGCCCATTACCTGCGAGTTTGGGTCACTACAGCGGACTTCTAAACGTTGGTCACCGCCTTCCTCTTCCATCAGCAGCACCATGGCTTGCTGAGTGTCTGCCGTGCTGCTAGGATGCCATGTTGTGTAGGCTGAAAAACTGAATAGTAGGGGAGGAAAGCAGACTGCAATGATAAAGGAGCCCATCATCGGCTCCAAGGTGAGAAGCCCAGTGGGCCAGGTTGGTAAGTCAGTGCAGAGTGGAGGCAGCTGGAAGAAGAAGAATTCATGGTCTGGGAAGGTGAGTACTTAGGCATTTGGAGAAGCGGTTATTTTGGGCGTGGGTGTCGAGTGGCAGATGGTGGCCCTGTGGTAAATAGGTGAGGCAGAGAAGTCCATGGAGGGAGGTAGGAGACCTGTGAGTTGGAAAGTTCACTTGGGACTAGACAGTGACGGGCCTGACATGCCAGCAGAAGGGACTTGTGTGGAAGCGGTGGCATAGGGAGGGATCGGACAAGATCAGGGAGGGTGTGATGTGTGGAAAGTGCTGTGTTCAAGAAAATCTAGAGGCGTGACGTAGGATGTCTTTGAAGAGAAGGAAGACCAGCGAGGAGAGCTCGAAGCACTGTGCTGTCACATTTTGTTTCTTTCTTCTAATCCTTTTAAACACAGCAGCTGCCAGATTTTCTCAGTCCCATATCACTCTCCTGCTCAAATGCCCTTGGTGGTTCCCTGTGCCTTGAGGAGGGGTTCTTTCCCTAGTTTTGGGGTGCCCACCCTTCCAGCTTTGTCTCCACTTCCTCCCCTTTAGGAACCAACCAGTGGCTCTCAACAAAAATGTTTGCTTTCTCCACTGCTTGGGGAATTCTAATAATTGAACTTTCATGCAGCCTTTAGCAGACTCGTGGTACCTTTTTTGGCTTTCTCAGCTGAAAGTGCTCTCTCCCCCCTCCCCCAGACTTCCCTAATACTCACTGTCTTGTCTGTATTGTTCATTTGGATTCATCGATAACTGACATGATTTCTTCTGCAGCTGCTGAAATTGTTGGTTAGCTTGCATATTGTTGGCTTGTTTTTGTTCTGTCTCTCCTGTAGTCCCTCCTTAAGGGCTGGCACTATGCTTGATATTTTTGTAGGTGGCTACAGCCTTTCTATTTTCATCCTGGACAGCTCCCCATTCATGGTATTTTGAACATGATAATATTCACTGACCTTTGGTTTTATTTTAACCTGCCGAACAACCAAGCAGATCATGCACGATCTGAGGACCCAGGGGGTTAACATATTTGGGGATCCCAGCTTTTACCAGGGTGATGGGCATTGCATGGGTAGATTCAGGGAGAACTTCAGTTTCTTCTAATTTCCTTCTCCCCTTCTGTAGATGGGTTTCTGAAAACCACAGGAGAACCAAATGTATTTTCTTGACTTATCTTGGACATAAGCTCCTCCCACAAAGGAGCCCTTTCCCCAGAGGGAGTGGTCTACTTTGTTTCTTGTGTCTTGAGATAACTGTCCCTGAAAACTAGGAAACAATGTCAACTAAGTTAAAAGTTTGATCCCAACTATCCAGAAATATGTTAGAAATGGATGCCTGTGGATGCTTATACTTTGCTGTTAAGAAGGTCAAAAGACTCCACTGAAGCAAAATTAGCATTATATGGATCAGAGAAGCAATGGCAAGCATAGGTTAACAGAGACTAAAGGCTGGAAAACTGGTGGGGGGTTAAAGCTCTTGCTTTTTAGATAAAGGCGATACATCCTGAGGACTCTTAAGTACATTTGCTTCCCAATTCCAGGGGTGGCAGGCTGGTGGGCATCAGAGGTCATGGGTAAATGAGATGTGGGATGGCTTAGAGCGCTTTGCGGGGAGCCTGGTGCACCAGTTCTCCGGTAATGTTAAACTTTGCTAATTGACAAGGGCTGATAAACAATCGGGACTCTAGGCCTGCTGAATCTTCCCTGTATGTTATGCAAAGAAAGATACTTTAACTAATAAGATAAGCAGGGGAGCTAAGAGAATGTTCAGAAGAGCAAACAGTTTTAAGCTCTCAGCTACTGTAGTAGCACTTGTACATACTTAGGCGGGAACAGCTGACCTGCTAATTAGAAAACATCCTTGCTTATTCATTAAACTAATTATCTAAGGAATTCTGCAGGGCAACACTTAGTCTAGCTCTAATTATTGTGCGCCCTTGAAAGTGATAAGCTGCACTTTTAGAATGAAATTTTATGATTTAGACATATGTATGGTTTACTCAGACATTTTCTTTTAATTAGAGTGGTGTAGTAGTGAGGAGTTACACTTTGGTTTTTATGAAAAAGGTTTATCCACCTCTTCATAGAGAGATTATAATGAATTCTTAAGTCATGTATGTTTAGATCTGAGAACTCTATTTAGAGATCATTATTGTTTTAATATGAGAGGCCTTTTTAAGGTGTTTTTTTTTTTTGATCACCTCGGATCTTAAATAATATTTTTTAAGAGAACGAACATGATATAAGACAGCGGCAAACTTTTCTGTCATAAACTGAGATGTGGTCAGATAAAAACCATCATTCATGGAGTCGCTTTACTCTGTATCTCCACTTTACCTTGTAGAGCTTTTTCTAACCTTAGCCGGAACACTGGTTAACAAGCACAGTAAAAGAGCTCAGACTGTATACCCAGTGGTCTGCAGACAACAGCAATTATGTAAAAAAGTGAGCTGACCTGAAACAAGGAGCTGATCCTGTCAAGCAGAACTTGGCTGGCTCTTGATCAGCCTTTGGACAGGGCCATCGGCTTCACTCTACGGAGCGTGAACCTCAGAGGCCAGTTCCCGGGTAGAGCCTCCATTCAGCACTGCGATCTGGGCATTCTGCAGCTCGTGATCTGGGACAAGTTACTTCAGGCTCTGTGCTTTGGTTCCCTTATTTGTAAATGGGGCTGACAGTAGCTCCCACCTCCAAGGACTGTTGCATTAAATGAGTTACTCCATGGAGAGTGCTCTTACATAGTAATCGATAGTAATTCCATAGTAATTCACTCTCCCATCCATTCATTCCTTCACTTATTCATTCAACCCCATTCTGTCATGCACTCACTCTGTTTGGGCCCTGCTGTGGAGACTGGCATTAGAGGCACAGCAGTCAGACAGGTGAGGTCCCTGTCCTGTAGGGGCCTGGAGTCTAGGGGGCAGAGACAAATCATAAATCAGCAAACTAATTAACAAGTCCGGGTACTAATAAGTGTTAACAAGGTAATAGGGAAATACAGTGACTGGATTATGGGCAGAGAGTTCAGCATTAGCTCTGGTGGGCTGGAGTGGCTTCTGAGGAGGTGACATTTAAGCTGAGAGACCTGAATGACAAGAGATAAATGTTAGCTCTCATTAAAATGAGGTTTCCCTTTGTGTTGGTGACTCCATAGTCTTTTTTAAAAATCTCTTAACATCAATATAAAGTCCTTTCCAGCAGGACACCCTTAGGTGACATGGCTGTGTTCAGACAAGTCATTGTCACTGTCGGGAAGCTCCTCTTCCCCAAACTTCACCTTGACAGTACCCAGATCTGCCTCACCCTGGGTGTCTCTCCCTTGGCTCCAGCTGGATGCTCACCCACCTTGTTATGCCTCAGTTTCTGGAAGAGCCTGGCCTTGTTGTTCCCAACCGACAGGAAGTACAGGACTGGGTTGAGGCAGCTGTTCATGCTCACCAGCGGCCTCCATACCTTGTAGGCCACACTGGCCACCGTCAGGAGCTGGCAGTCCTTGGACACCAGGAAGCGCAGGAGGAGGTAGAAGGAGCGCGTGATGTGGAAGGGCACGAAGCAGAGGGTGAAGAGGCTGCACACCAGCAGGATGGTCCGGATGGACTTGGCCCGGGCTGCACTGCCTGTCCTCTCGAGGGGCTCCTCTGGTTTGGTCAGGCTCCTCACCATCAGCGCGTAGCACACCAAGATAACCAAGGAGGGAAAGACGAAGCCAGACAACGTCTGAACCATACCGTAGACGAAAAACTGATCGAACTTCTCCGGGTCGGTCATGTCGTAGCAGATCACCTGGCCATCGATGTAGTCTGTGTGGGAGAAGACCAGTGTGGGCAGCACCTGCATGACCACCAGGGCCCAGGTGGCAGCTGCACCCAGCAGAGCATGCCGGCGGGTCCGGTAGGGCAGTGAGGTCAGGGGGTGGCACACGCCCAGGAAGCGGTGGACGGAGATGCAGGTCAGCAGCAGGATGCTGCCATAGAGGTTGGCATAGAACAGGAAGCGCACCAGCCTGCAGAGCAGTTCCCCAAAGAGCCACCTGTCATCCAGGGCATAGGTGACGATGAGGAAGGGCAGTGTCAGCACATAAAGCAGATCGGCCACCATCAGGTTCACCAGATAGATGGTGGCACAGTTCCAGCGCTTGCTCTGGTGCCAGGAGAGCCACAAGACAGTGCCGTTCAGGGGCAGCCCTAGCACGAAGATGATACTGTAGGTCAGGGGGAGGTAGATTCGCTTGTAGTCCTCCGAGAGCAGGCAGAAGCCATGTTCCTTTGAGGCGTTGGTGTGCAGCTTCATCTCCTGGGAAGCTCCCTCTGGGAGCACAGCTGCTCCTGCTCCTGCTTCCCCTGGGAGGAAACAAAAGAGACTGCAGAGCAGCATGACCTCCGCACGTGGTAGCCTCTGCCTGGATCTGGCATTCAGCTCTG
>PVKM010022730.1:0-21459 GCA_004027735.1 Carollia perspicillata
TTCTTTGATAATGGCACCTGACTTTGCCTTGCCACCTCCTTGGGTACTCCTCTAGTCCTTTCTGTTTTGATGTCAGAGCTCTTTGCACATTTGGAATTGGCTGGGAACCTGATATTTTCACTGTATTAGATCCTGTCTTCTCCATGAGAAGCTATGTTGTTGCCTGGATGGAGGGGTGCCTTTTGTGAGCTCTGTGTTCTTCTGTGTCAGTCATGATAGCACCTTCCACAGCATTTCTCTCTGCCCTGAGGGCTGCACTTGAGTTTTGGTACTGTGAGAGAAAGTCCCTAAACTTACAGTCTCTGAGGGAAGCCACTATGGGCCACAGGCCGATGACGTCACTCATCACATTCCTAATTCTCTCCAGATCCATCCTGATTGCTTTTAGGTGTTTTTCTGCCCCCCAATCCCAATGAGCAGCCCCTGGCTTCAAAACCTGCCAGGCCAGAGTCGATACTGAGCAGCTTGGCCTCGGGACCCTGGTGGCCACATACTGACTTTCGGATCTCTGTAGACTTTGTGGCTCTATTGAATTCTCTCAGCAAGCTGGAATGCTGTTTGCCTCTTTAAGCAGAAAGAAATCAGTTCTTGGCAGCCAGGAAGCATGAGACTCACTCTCCAGTGAAGCACAGATTCTTATTCTATAGCTTTTCCCTACTCCCAATTTCAAACACTCTGCCAAAGCCAGACACATACCCTCTTCTATGGAATCCAGTCTGCTAGCTGGGTCTAGAGCAGAAAACATTAGTTCTTTTTTGCCTGCTATATGGGCAAACACTGTGCATAGGTTCCTATTTTGCTAAGTTTTAATTCAGTCAACTTTGGAAAGCCATTATGGTAGAAACAATTAACATTCTCTCATAGGGTATACCATTATTCCACATGTAAGACATGAAGATGGGATCCTTACTTTTAGGCCCATAAACTTTCTTATAAACACATACAGTGACACACACAGAGTATGCACCACTATAAAGGTTGAACACACACCTTGCAACTCCCATCATACACATACCAATGGAAATGTAGCAGCGTTCTCAGTGTATAGCTCCAGCATGAAACTGCCAGGTCAAAAGGCAGTTCCACTTTTAGTTTTCCAAGGAAATTTCATACTGTTTTCCACAGTGGCTACACCAGTCTGCATTCCCACCAACAGTGTACTAGTGTTCCCTTTTATCCACAACTTTGCCAGCACTTCTTGTTTGTGGATTTGGTCATGATGGCTATTCTAACTGGTGTAAAGTGAAACACCAATTCAAAAGAATCTATGCACCTCAATGTTCATAGCAGCACAATTTACGATACCCAAGTGTTGGAAGCAAACTAAGTGCCCATCAGTAAATGAGTGGATCAAAAACAATGGAATACTATGCAGCAGAAAGAAAGGAGCTTCTGCCCTTCACAGCATGGATAGAACTGGAGAGCATTATGCTGAGTGAAATAAGCCAGGTGGTGAAAGACAAATACCACATGATCTCAACCATAAGTGGAACCTAATCAACAAAACAAACAAGCAAGCAAAATATAACCAGAGACACTGAAATAAAGAACAAACTGACAGTAATCAGAGGGGAGGGGGCAGGGAGATTATGGGGAAAACAAGGGGGAGGAAAATGTTTAAAGGACACGTGGGCAAAGACAAAGGGGGGAGAGGATCGAGGTGGGAGGTGGGAATGGGTGGGGTGAGGAGATTGGTGGGGGGAAAATGTAGACAACTGTACTTGAACGACAATAAAAAATAAAACTAAAATAAAAAAAGGAAAAAAGAAATGCAGCAGCAAAGTCTTAATATTATTCTCAAAATAATTTTGAATTCAACCAAGTTTCTTTTTGAAAATTGAACTTCAAGTTTTAAATACTGCCTTGCCATGTTCTTCTAAAGTTCCCTGCATATACAGATTTCTTTCTAAGATAAATGTTATTCCCCACTATTTACTCTAGAAAGATCTGACTTTTTTCTCATCCTATGCTGTTTCAGGTCACATCTGTTTACTTGAAAAACCTCAAATACAACTCCAGACTTACTGATATTCTACCATGATTTCCCACAGATTCCCACCCAAAACAAATGGCCCTACTCCTCTTGTTCATAATCATGTAGCACTTTGTACATTTGTGAAACCTTAATGCAGGCCTGTGGCTATTTTATACACGCTGTCTCTATGTTATGCCGTGAGCTCCTTAGAGGAAGCTGCTGTTCTTAGTAATCTCCACCATCCCTGCACTTAACACGGTGCCTAAAACATAATATGCCCTTAATAAATTTTCACAGACCTACGAATGACCAATAGGTGTGTAAACAGGTGCTGAATATTAGTAAATCGGGGAAATGTAAATTAAAATCACAATGAGATATCACCTCATATTGTTAGGGTGGCTACTATCAAAAAGTCAGGAGATAAATGTTGGTGAGGATGTGGAGGGAAAACAATTCTTATACTATGTTGGTGGGAATGTAAATTGGTACAGCCCCTATGGGAACAATCTACGTGTCCATCAACCGATGAATGGCTATTGAAAGTCACATAGACACATACACGTAATCATACACTGGATTATCACTTAGCCATAAAAAAGAAGGAAACCCTGCCATTTCCACCATAAATGAATCCAAGTGCATCATGCTAAGTGAAATAAGCCAGATGAAGAAAGACAAATAATGCATGGTTTCACTTACATGTGGAATCTAAAACACAAAATTCATAGAAACGGAGAATAGAATGGTGGCTGCCAGGATGCCAGAGGCTGGAGGCAGGAGAAAATGGGGTGATGTAGGTCAAAGTGTTGAAGCTTTCAGTTATAAGGATAATTTCTGAGGATCCAGTGTACAGCACGGTGACTGTACTTAATATCATGGTGCTGTATGCCTGCCAGTTGCGTATAGTAGATCTTGAGTATCCCATCACACATGCACTCTCACACACACAAATGTTAACTATGTGAGGTGTGGGTGTCTATTACCATGGTAGTCTTTCCATAAGGCATATGTATACCAAATCATCATGTATACTTTAAATGTATTCAATTATATTTGTCAAAATATGACTTAATCAATTAATTAAATTTTCACAGAATCACCGGTTACACGAATAATTAATCTTCTCTGGATTTGCCATTTTAGTCGTACACTGAGACATGAAACCACGGTGTGGGACAAAACCCAAAGCCATGAATGGTAGTGTGTTGCAGATGCAACCTAAGTGAGAGTCTCCATGGGAGAATTCTACCAGGAGGATCAGCTGCATTTCCCAGTATATGATTGTGCTTTTTCCAACCGTCTTGATCATGTTGACATTGTTGACATATTCTAGGATACCTAGATTTGATTAATTAATTAGGGTCTGTTCTCTTTTAAGTTTATAATTTTCTATAAGTGTGTAGTGG
Organism: Carollia perspicillata; assembly: GCA_004027735.1. Lineage (NCBI taxonomy): Eukaryota > Metazoa > Chordata > Mammalia > Chiroptera > Phyllostomidae > Carollia > Carollia perspicillata. The sequence continues at coordinate 3,385 of PVKM010022730.1, forward strand.
GTGAATCCCTATAGTTTTCTTTCCCTCAGCAGTTGGTTGGGGAAATTTTTTTTCAGCAGGGAAATCTAAGGCTTTGTCTGTCAGTGCAGCAGGTCTGGCAGGGTGATTGTTTTGCAACGCGAGGATTAAGGACGTTTAGTCATTTGGACATAAACTATTTTTCTTCTGTCATTTTAGTGTGGGAGTCAATGAAGACATTTAGCCTTCTTAATAAGTTACAGATAATCTCTCTCTCCATGCATGTTTTTCTGCTTCTAGCTTGGAGCAAAATGTTGCTCATGCCGAAAAGAATGATGTGTACTTGTTTGTTTTGCTATTAACTCTATCTTGATATATAGCACCATTTTGTAATTCAAATCATCACCCCAAGCACTTTGTATCACATGTGTACTTTCCTGCTTCCCAGTCCTGACTCTGATGATCTTATCTGTTTGTGTAACATGTTTTGTGTGGGTCTCTGTGTTGAACTCCATATGAGGTATATTTGGCAATAATTAAAATCCAGGCCACCACTTAGCTTTGCACTCTATAAATATGAGGTTTCTAAATAAACTTTAAGAGTAAAATAGTTTAAAGCATGAGTGAGTCTATTTAAGGGAAGAACTTTCAAAGGCATAGTCATTGTTTGAATGCAAAGAACTCTTCTAATCAGTGGTCATTTTCTTTAGTCAGGAATAAAACTTAGTCCTGACACATTTTGTTGAATGTGTCTACATTACCTTATATGCATGAAAATAATAAAAACTCATTTAAAATATATCTGTAATTCATACCTTAACTTATATTGTCTTTTTTATTTATTAATCCAAGTGAAACTTTCTACGGTCCTTAGTTTTGAATGGAAGGATCAGAACACAGTGATAGGGGAGAACTATTGGCATATTATGCTAGGGGGAACCCCCCAAAACTGGAATTCATTTATGAAAGTTGTGTTTATTCTTACATGTTTAAACTTCAGTCACCTTCAAAGTACTCTCCAACTGATGCAATACACCTATCAATATGTTATTCCCACTGCTTGAAACATTTCTTGAACATATCCATTTTGATGCCTTTTAGTGCTTCTGCTGTTTTCTGTTTCACCATTTTTTGTTTTACCTCTTCCACACTGGCAAAATGTTTCCCTTTGAGGACTTTTTTTCATCTGGGGAAACAAACAAACAAACAAAAAAAGTTGCTTGGGCAAGATCTGGTGAATACGGAGGGTGGGGCATGGGGGTTATGCCAGTTTTGGTCAAAAACTGCTGAACACTCAGCAGTCTGGGCAGTCTGGGCAAATACCAGTCTGGGCAAATACATTCATAAATCACCCACCATGAAATGGGTGAATGTGTTGAAAGAGCCTTCAAAAAAATCCACTGAAGCCAAACACAGCTTCTCACAACAATGCCAGCTGGCACACTGATACAGATGGGTTCCTAGAACACTTACCTTCTGGGGGAAACTTGTAGTACAAGGAATTCACCCTCCAGCAGATAATTCCATGTTTTGGATCCCCACTTGTAGTATAAACTCTCCGTTTCTCAGCCTCTCTTTTTTTTTTCTTCTTCCAACCCAGCCTAGCACAAAAGCCTTCTCCAGGATATACAGCAGAAATTCCATAAGAATGCTGGGAAATAGGGCAAGAATTGGCAGATGTTTTCTGCGAAAGGTTTGCACCTAGTAAATACTCTATACTCTGAGGGCCATATACAGTCTCTTGCATAATCTTGCTTTGCTTTTCCTCCTTCCCACCCCCAACAACACTTCTAAAGTATAAAACCTCTTAGTTCATGATGCCTCAAAAAGGAAAAAACAGGCCCTGGGCTGGTTTTGGCCTATAACTAGTTGTTGCCACAGCCCTGGAATAGAATGTTGCTGATTCCATGAGAACGCATGAGGTTGTATATGTTATGAATGTTGAGTGTGTGTATGAGCATTGCAGGAGGGGATTTAGATGGTAGTCACTGAAAGCCTGGAAAACATTTTTTCCCTTTGGTTTATGAAACATTTTTATTTTGGAATGCTCAATTTAGATTCTTCTAGTGACCTAAAACTAGCCACTTTAAATTTTTTTTCACAACAAAACAGGGCAGTAATATGCATACTTACATAAATGAGTTGGAATAACACATTAATGACCTTTGTAATGGACTTAACCATCTAAAAATATATGTATCCCTGGCTGGCATGGCTCAGTGGATTGAGCACCAGCCTGTGAACTAAAGGATCACTGGTTCAATTCCCAGTCAGGGCATATGCCTGGGTTGCTGCCCAAGTCCCTAGTGTGGGGCAGGGGAAGCACTCAAGAGGTGATCACACACTGATGCTTCTCTCCCTCTCTTTTTCCCTCTTTTCCCCTCTCTCTAAAAAATAAAATAAATAAAAATCTTAAAAAATAAAATAAATAAAAGTGTATGTAGATGAGCACAGGTATCTCTAATACTACAACCCAGCAAAATGTTATCTATTTTGATGTCCCTCCAAACTTTTTAAATGTATGCATTCTTATTATATAATACATACATACATACATATATATATTCAGAATTGCATATTTGTGCATAGAGATATGTATATTTATATATAGATGCATATAAAATTCAGATAATTTTATGTTAGTCATTTTACATCTATCTATTTTTACTTAATCCAAGTATTTTGTGGTGTAATCACTGATTCTTTGCAAACATAATTTTAAATTACCAGGCAACCAAAATACCATCATGTATTGAATTATTTTCTATTAGGTTGTTTTTGCTGTTATACATCACACTACAAGGAACGTATTCATATTTGCAGTATTTGGGGATACTTTTTAGAAACTGACAGTTTTATTTTCTTCAATGAGAGCCAAAGATTTCACAACTATGTAACTACAGAAAAGCATGAAACAAGCATGTTAGAATTTTTTTGAAAATTTATGTTGATAAGGAAAGAGAGTAAAAGCTTTTGATTGTTTCTTCCCAGGAGGTAAATGACCTGCAAGAATTTACTATGTGTGTCTTACTCAAAAAGATATGCCAAGTTCTTCATGGTACTTTTTTACCTACTTATCTCTTCCATCTCCTATTCTTTTTCCACTTGACTTACTCTTCAAATTCTCCATGAGCCCCTTAGGCCAATGCTATGTATAAGGTATACTAAGAAGTAAGAACTTAATTGCTGCTTAAAGGAGTACTTTCTGTTAAGTAATTTAACCTAGAGGAGGTCCCAAATCTCATATTATAGTGAAATAAAGATTATTTAAAATACAAAATTCAACTTAGTATTTGCTTTTGTATTGTTTGTGCCTGCTGAATTAGTTTTGAGCTCTACAGATCCAGAAACACTTATTAACAGAAATGGCCTGATATTAAATGTTGACAGTGAAAGGTTTGATAAAAAGTGCTAAGTTTTAACTACCTGGTGTTTGTCATGGAAGCTCAAAAGATAAGAGACAGTCAAATTGCTTGTATGCCATAAAAAGTGCTACAAGACATTAGTCTAATGCCTTATCTACAGCAAAGAATGTATCTCAATTTGAACTATGTGTAGTACTCTCTTTATCTGAAAAAAGTTATACACAGTCAGCAAAAGGAATGGAAGGAAACATTGTCTTTGGGCTGGGACTATCGGCTGACTGATAATTTTCAGGGATCTAAAAAGACATAGAGCCTTCCTGGAATGATCAGTTGGACTCATTTAGAGGATATTTTCAGAGCTAATTCTATCTCCTGTTTACAAAATTCACTATGTCTGAAGGTAATTTCTAAGTGTTTTAGACTTGCAGAGGGATAGAGGGACATATGTGTGCAGATAAACCAGGAGGAACAACTGGAGAGTAAGACAGATAGTGCAACCCAGGGTTTAAGCATAGGAAAATAAAGCCTCAAAACCTCTGACTGAAAAAAACCTGTGAGAGTTGAGGTGGCAGGAGAAACTTCCAGCCTCACAGCAGAGTTCATTGGAGAGATCCACAGGGTCCTAGAATGTATACAAACCCACCCACCCAAGAATCAGTACAAGAAGGCGCCAATTTGCTTGTGGGTAGTGGTGGGAGGGACAGAAAGCTGGCAGAGATCTGAACAAGCAGCACTTTTCCCTTTCAGACCCCTCCACCACATACAGTGCCATGATGCAACAACAATGTGGATTGACCTGGACTGGCCAATACCTAGGCTCCACCTCTTATTATGTAACAGGGGCACCAAGATTTTTAAAAAATGGCCCAAATGAAAAAAACAGATCAAAAGTCCAGAAAAAATATAACTAAATGATGAAGGGATAGCCAAACTATCAGATGCTCAGTTCAAAACACTGGTAATCAGGATGATCACAGAATTAGTTGAGTATGGTCGCAAAATAGAGGAAAAAATAAAGGCTATGAAAAGTGAAATGAGGGAAAATATACAAGGAACCAACAGTGATGGGAAGGAAACTGGGACTGAAATCAATGATTTGGACCAGAAGGAAGAAATAAATAGTCAACCAGAACAGAATGAAGTAACAAGAATTCGAAAATATGAGGAGAGGCTTAGGAACCTCCAGGACCAATTTAAATGTTCCAACATCCAAATCATAGGGGTGTCAGGAGGAGAAGAGGAAGAGCAAGAAATTGAAAACTTATTTAAAAAAATAATGAAGAATGTCCCCGATCTGGCCAAGGAAATAGAGTCCTAGGAAGTGCAGGAAGCTCAGAGAATCCCAAAGAAGTTGGACCTAAGGAAGCATTTACCAAGGCACATCATCATTACATTACTAAAAATTAAATATAAGGAGAGAATCTTCGGAGCAGCAAGAGAAAAGGAGACAGTTACCTACAAAGGAGTTTCCATAAGACTATCAGCTACTTTCTCAGAAGAAACCTTTGAGAAAGAAGGGGCAGGAAGGGGCTGGAAAGAGGTATTTGAAGTCATGAAAGGCAAGGACTTCCATCCAAGATGACTCTATCCAGCAAAGCTTTCATTTAGAAGGGAAGGCCAGATAAAGTGCTTCTCTGATAAGGTCAAGTTGAAAGAGTTCATCATCATCAAGCCCTTATTATATGAAATGTTAAAGGGACTCATCTGAGAAAAAGAAGATAAAAAATACAAACAGTAAAATGACAACAAACTCACAACTATTAACAACCAAACCTAAAACAAAAGCAAAAACAAAAACAAACTAAACAAACAACTAAAACAGGAACAGAATCACAGAAATGGAGATCACATGGAGGGTTATCAGTGGGGGCATCAGGAAGGGGAGAGAAGGGGAAAAAGTACAAGGAATAAGTAGCATAAATTGTAGGTAGAAAAATAGACAGATTAAAATAGTATAGAAAATGGAGAAGCCAAAGAACTTACAGGTATGACCCATGGACATGAACTAAAGGAGGGGAATGTGAGTGGGAGGTTGTGTGCAGTATGGAGGGGAATAAAGGGGGGGGGCAAATGGGACAACTGTAATAGCATAATCAATAACATACATTTAAAAAACAAAACAAAAAGAAGAAACGAAATAAATTTCCCTCAAGGAGCAACACAACCACACCTTCTACAGAAATTGTTTATCTGCAGGGATAATTGGTGGTAGAAGTTTGATGGCAGATGGATAAAGAAATTCAGAAGTAGGGGAAGTGGATCTAAATGACCTGAAAAAATGATGGAGCTTGGAGGAGTGTGTGTGCACTTGGGGGCAGAGCATTAATGGTACTGCCAATGCCTATTGGATAGGGTGTACACTAGGAAAGGTATGTAACTTCTTTTTATACCATATTGTCCTCATCTGTGGAAATAATAGCTCCTATCTTCCTGAGTTGCTATGAAGAAAGGAAAAAGAAGGTTGTAGAGTACCAAACATAAACCGATGCTACCTCAAAACTTTCCCCACACCAGCCCTGTACCTGAACAGAGTCTATTTTTCACTCTCTACTAAATCTTTGCCATAAAAACAAAGCCAAACATAATTTTAAGACCTTTTCTTGTGCCCCTTCCCCCACAGCGACTGGGCCATTTCTGTGTTCCTCTTAGCAGAAAAGCTCCTTTAGAATGCTGTCTTTTCTCGCTGTCTCCTATTCCTCTCCTGCTACTCTATCTCTAACTCCAGTTTGGCTCTCATCCCACAACTTCTCTGCAACTGCAGTCTGACTTCCAAGTTGCAAAATCTCATGGTCAATTCTCCACCATCATCGGTCACACAATTTGTCACTCCCTTCTCCTTGATTAACTTTTAACTTAGTTTATTAGACACTCCACTTTCTTGGTTTTTCTCTTACCCAAGTAACTGGTCACTCCTTCTTTATCACCTTTTGAGTCCTTCCTCTTCTCCCTGGACACTGGACATTGGAGTGTCGAGAGCTTCAGTCACCATTTTTTTCCTCTACTCACTCAGTCCCGTGATGATCTTATTAAAAGTCACAGATTTAAATGCCATTTATCTTTTAACAATTTCAATTATATAGGCCCAAATCAGACTTTTTCCTAAACTCCAGCCTCAATGAGTCCACAACTGACTACTGGCCACCTCCTCTTTGATGTCTAACTAGCATTTCAAATTCAACATGTCTATCTAAAACAAAAATGCCACTCCCAGGGCACCCGACCTGCTTTTTCTGTAGTCTACCCCATCACAGTTGATAACAGTTTCTTCTTCTAGTTGCTCAAAGACAAACCCTCAGAGTCACCTTCACTCTTTGCTCTCTTCACAGCTCACACCCAATCCTCTAGGAAATCTTAAACAACTTGAACCTTTGATTACTTCTCACCACCTCCACTGCTACCATGCTGGTTTGAACGCTGTCATTTCTCATCTAGATTAGTATAAAAGTCTCCTGAATTTTACCCTGACTCCTACCAGGAATCAGAGTGATCTTTTAAAATGTGATATTGTCATTATCAATCATTTTTTATTATTGTTCAAGTACAGTTGTCTGCATTCCTACCCTCCACAACCTCCCGGTCCACCCATTTCCACCTCTAACCCTTGATCCTTCCCCCACTTTAGCTTTGTCCATGTGTCCTTTAAACATGTTCTTTAATGACTCTTCCCCTTTTTTGCCTATAATCCTCCTGCCCCTTCCCCTCTGGTTACTGTCAGTTTGTTCTTTACTTCAATGTCTCTGGTTATATTTTACTTGCTTGTTTGTTTTGTTGATTAGGTTCCACTTATGGTTGAGATCATATAGTATTTGTCTTTCACTGCTTGGCTTATTTCACTTAGCATAATGCTCTCCAGGTCCATCCATGATGTCGAGAATGGTAGCAGCTCCTGCTTTCTTTGTGCTGCATTGTATTCATATTGATTCTTTTCTCAACCACTTGTAATGTCTCTCCATTTTATGAAGAATAAAAACTAGTCTTAAAAGGGGTCATATGGCCCTTGTTCCTTTTGGGTCTCTGTTTCCTACTACTGTCTCCTTTCACTCCAGCCACACTGTCCTCCTTTCTGGTTTTGGAAGGCAGAAATAGTCTGCTTTAGGAACTTTACTCTAGCTGTTTCTTTGCCTGGGTCATCCTTCCCCTAGATATTTATGTGGTTGATATCCTTACCTCTTTCAAGTCTTCTACAAATGTCAGCCTCTTAATGAGGACTACATAAACAGACCATCCTGGGTAACACAGAATACTATTCACTAACCTACCATTAGCACTCTCTTTTTTCCTATATTGATGTACTTCTTTTCTCCCCATAGCACTTATATCTTTTAAATATTCTATATAGTATACTCATTAATTACATCTATTTTGTTTTTGTTCTCCTCCACTAGAATGTAGGCTCCTTAAAAACTGGAATGCTTGTCTGTGTTGCTTGGTGACTACCCAAAGTGCCTAGAACAGTGGGGTACACATAGTTGGCATTTAATAGCTATTTTTGAATGAGCAATTGATTGAATAAACTGTAAATGAATTGACACTGATTCAATAGTGAGGTAGTCATCGCCTCTATATCAGTCTGTGGGAAAACTCCAAGTACAAATTCAACATGTCTAAAACTAAAATTTCAGTAGCACCCCCACCTTATCCCAAGAAATCTGTTTTTTCTGTAGGCTTCCCCACCACAGTTAATGTCAATTTGTTCTTCTGCCAGCACCCACTCTCTCACTTGATTGCAAGGGGGAGGTGTAAATCTGTTTTTTAAAGTTTAGCTTATCAATTGCAATAAAAATGTGTACCAGTCACCTGGAATTAAAAATCAAAAGGAGTCAGTTCATATAGAATTTCATCTCTAGAAATGGATTTTTTAAATTAAACAACTGTATGCGCAATGTTTACCCAGTGAAAATCATCATTTGAACTCAACTCTTATATTTAAAAAGTAGTGATCTGATAGTCAGATTTCTGTCCAAAGTTCCCTGTTTTCCAAAGTATGTTCTTTTGAACCCCAAATCTAAGAGACATTTAGTGAAGTAAGTATACTTGGGTCCGATAAAATAGGGAAATGACTCAGTGGTATGTTAGAGCAAGCTCTTGCTGACTTGCAAGAGCCAAATGTGCACAACGCTCCCCAGCTTCCCATCAGTAGCTTGAATCTGCTGTATTGGGAGTATTGACACCAAGGAAATAGGCAATTGACAATAAGCAAATGTTGTAAATCAGACCTGATTACATTTAGATAAAATTTAATAAGAGAGTCAGTCTTAAACATCCACTGCTAAACAAAATCTACATTTGCATGTTAAAATTGTAGAGAAGTTTGTGGAAAAAAATTAATTTATCTTTGTTTTTCAGTCTTACTAAATATGCATAACTGTGAAAATAGTTTGTATTTTGGGGTTCTGGGGGTTTTCAGTGGGTGTGTTTATCTTGGACACACATTAGTACTCTACTAGAATACTCTTTGTGAAATGCTATGACAGTGGAAATTACATTGAATTTTTTAGTCTAAAAATTATGGAATTGGGGGACAGGCTGAGTGAAAGGGGAAAAGTGGGACAACTGTAATAGCATAAACAATAAAGTATTCTTTTTAAAAAAACCTAGGTTTTCAAATGTGTAATCTGGGCAACATATTCCTTCATGTCAACTGAGGAAAACAACTAATTTGCAAGATTTGAAAAAGACTTAAAATGGAACAAAGCCCATAAGACTTTGTGACATATATTAGATAATTTAAAAATGTTCATTTTTCCCTTCCCCACACCTATTTCCCAATTATTTCAAAAAATGTGACCAACACTAAGAAACTTCCTATTGTGAGAATGAGAATCATCATCCAGAATCTTATTTCTCGTTACATAATCTGATGTACAAATACATAATTAAGAATGATAAATTTCTTTTATTTACCATTTTATTTGTAATACTATTTTGAAAGGTATTTTTTTCTAAATTTACATTTAAATTTAATTCATAATTAAATAGTTTGTATGATAATTAAATAAACTTTGCTATAAAATTTTAGAGGTTTTATTTTGTTTATTTGAGGCATATAATTTGGTCTTCTCAATTTTTTGTTGATGAGTTTTCTTATACCCAGAAATTATGGAAACATCTTTGCAGTTTATTTCTTTGATACAGGTTAGTCTACTCCATGTTATAAATATAGACTTTGGCCCAACAAGCTTCAGTTACAAGGGAGTTGTCTTTACAACTGGTGGGTATTTTTTCCCTAATAAACAAATTATTCTCCATATGCTGAGTGTGTATTACATCAGGGGCCATAAACTCTTCTTAGGTAAAATAAATTGTTTATTATGAAGATCAAATGGATATTTGTAGTAGTTCCTAGGAAATGTCCCTTTCCAAACAACTACAATCCCAACTCAAGGGGTTGCTGTTCTTTGCCAAAGCCAACTTGCCTGGTACTAAATAGTTTCAAGTAAAGTCCTAACAACCTTCATGAGAATCATATAGATGTTCCAAATGTTTCAAAACCACTACTAAAAAATCCTTCTGATGTGCATATTGGAGACAGTAGATTATGTAAGGGAAAAAAAGAAAGTCTTTTTTTTTCTGAAGTACTCTTTCCTGTAGGAATTCAGTCAGGATGCACCTTGACTTGAACGTGCTGTGTGACTTTCCATAGGCACCATTCTCCAGATTTCAGGGAGGCTCAGAGTGGAAAAGTCATACATGTACAAATGGGAGGACCCCTTGGCACTAGTAATGGAGCTTTTACAGACATTGAGTTTGGGATCCAGACATGTAAGAAGTCCTAACCATCAATGACAATCTAAAAGACCTTCCTTCCTAGTTGCCAATCCACACAGAAACACAAAATGATCAGCTCTAGCCATTAGGGTGATGGCAAAGATTTTTCTTTCCCGTTATCTCTAGGAATGCATTGTCTCTAGGATCTTTTCAATGTGTGTATACATTTCTGTGAAGAGGAAATAAGCACAATCAAGAACACCCATCAACAAAAGGCCTTGCAGGAGCTCCAGGTGTGCTTTATTGCATTGTGTTGATGTTGCCACAGCCAAAATTCTTGTGTACTAAAACAGTCATTTTGAATTCCATTTAATGCAAGAGCCTTTGCCAAGGAGAGATTATAGCTGGCACACAGATATTAAATAACTAACAACAACACTAGAAGTTTAACTGTTCTTCTATGTACCTTTGCTAGAATTCGACATTATTATCATAAAAGATTATTAATTTTATAGGTACAAAATGCTTATTATTTTCTTAATTATTAGTAAATTAATTGGTTTTCCATGTTTGTAAATTATAGTTCTATCATTAAAAATTTTGTTCATATCTTTTGCATATTTTAATCGAGTTTTCATCAATATTTCTCATATGACTCATGTGAACACTATATAAAATAAAGAAGTTTACCTTTTACTTGTTGAGTATCTGAATTTGTAATACCACTCAATTTTTATTACTTTTTGTACACAGAAAAATTAAAAATTTGTACATAGTCAAATCTATCACACTTTTCATTTCTCATTTTTTTCTATCACATCTAATCTTTTTTTTAATACTTTTATTTTTTTTATTGTTATTCAAGTACAGTTTTCTGTCGTTTACTCCCGTCCCAGGCTGCGCCCCCCTCAGTGCTCCCCACCTCCCTCCCATTTCCACCCCCTTAGTTTTTGTCCATGTGTCCTTTATACTCGTTCCTATAATCCCCTCCCTTTTTCCCTGAAATTCCCATCTAATCTTAATGAATTTTTTCTGCCTTGCAATTTGCTAAACATACACTCTTATTTTCTCCTAGCTTTCTAAGATTTGACTTATATTTAATTTCTTAATACATATGGAATTTATTCTAATTCCTTGTGTGAGTTAAGAGCTCAACTAATGTTTTAAAATAGCAAATTAACTACCCTAATATTTACAAAGTAATCTTTTCTTTCCCCTTTAAATTGTGAGCCTTAGCAAGATGGATTGCATAGGACAAGGAGTCTTCATTTGAGGACTAGGGAGAGTCAGGTCCTACTCTCAGCTACTTATTAACTGTACAATCCTGAGCAAGTCCATTTATCCTTCTGTTCCTTAGTTTGCTCATCTGCGATGTAGGGGTAATAATATCTAATAGCCAGAGTCATTGTGTGAAAATGGAGCACAATTATGAAACAAAGTCCGTGGAACATAATTAGAGCCACCCAGAGTGTTACTAGCATTCACCCCCGACAGCTGTGAAAGGCAAATCCCTTAAGATGACCTAAAGGCTCTAGTGCCTGCACAGTTTTTTTCCTACTTCTCCCCACCTAGTCACTCTCTGCCCTCATCTCCTCCCTTTAGTTTGTCCCATTTCCACCACACTAGCAACCTCACAGGCTCCGAATTAGCTAAAGGGAGCTCCTTTAGGCTAACTCCTGCCTCACATCTTTACTTCTCCTCTTTTTTTCTCCTAGATTCACACCTGTTTTGCTCCCACATTTCTGTAAAGTCTTTGCTCAGCTGATACCTACTTGTGGAGGCCTTCCTTAGGCACCACATTTAAAGTTGGACCTTCCTACAACACTCTCTCTCATCCTTGTTTATTTTTCTCCACAGCACTTACCCATCTCAGTATATTTTATGTATTTGCTTATTGTCTGTCTCAGCCCTACCCTGACCCATGATGAAAACATCCATGGGGCCAGAGCTGTCCCCCCGTGTTGCTCATGAGTGTATCCCCAGGGTTGGCAGTAGTGTCTGGCAGATAGCATGTGCTCCATAAATTACTGTTGAATGAACAAATTATTCAACATTTTAAGTTATGTTGTTTGTTTCAACTGGCTAAGGAGTGAGAGGAGATTATCAAATCAGACACTAGAAATGAGAGAAAGATTTAAAAAATTTTAAAAACCAATTCTTAGATATTACCTATCTTTCTATACACTGAAAAACAAAACAAATTGAAAACAGAAAGTTGCACTATCTCTTGATATCAGCATTTTGTGCCATTCTCTGCATGACTTGGGAAAATTAGATTTACTCCTAGCTTTTTGTTTACATAATCAGATATAGACTCAAAGGATGTCTTTGTTCCCTATTCTATGCTTTTCTCTTTAATTAATTGCATTTACCTATGAAAATTGCAATAATCTCTTAAACTGTATGAACTGTACTAGAAAAATCTGTCAAATAAACTCTTCTCACTCCTGTAAACTCATAGAGGTGGGTTCCCTCTAGGTTGACACAAAGTGAATGTTTTGCTTCTAACTTTTCCCAAGCCTATATAATCTTTTTTAATGTGCCCATTTTCCACTTTTCCTATTTGCAAATGATTTAAAGTAGAATTCCTTAACTTTCTTTTTCAGATAGCTATTGTCTTGCATGACTAGAAGAGTCTTAATATTATAAAAAGCAGGGGCGGGGGGAACGACTTCGTTCTCTAAGCTTCAAGTCTTTTATAACCCTTCATGGACATGAAATAGAGACAATCCGCTAGAAAGAGCATTTTGCTCTTGCCTTGGCAATCTCCTGATTCATTACTCTCAGAAGTCCTTAAATAGTTGAAGCTGATTTTAAAACCACCATCAGAATTACCTCTTGGGCCCATGTTTACTATTAAGTACCCAATTGAAACATTTCTTTGGATGAAGGTAAAACAACCAGTGAGTGCTTGCCCATACCTGAAGAGACAGGCATCTCAAAATCAGGATGCCTTGTCTGGTACAAGCAGGGATGACTCAGATGACCTGGATTTGGGGGAAAATAAACCAGCCAGCAGCATGGTGCTCATTTAACTGATAAAAAGGTTCTCTGTGTCATATTGATTAATGCAAATTTATTCTCTTCTTTAGAATCAATAAAATAACCTCAAGAAGTTTTTGCTCAATGTTTACATTGGGTGCCCAAGTTTTTCTAATTTAGGTCTTGTCTTTGTCTTTAACTCTTGAATGTTCATAGAAGAAGAATTTATTAGTAGAGATTATCAATCTGCAGATATTTACTAGGTCTCACGTTGTCTGATTGCTATCCTGAACTCTGGTGGTAGCTTGTGAAGGACATAAAATACTACAAAAGACTGTCTCAGGTTTCAGGGAAGCTCTACTTGAATTGTTGGTGGAGAAGTGGCCTCAAGGCCTATTTGCTTACTGATTTGCATAAAAAGGAAGGGCGTCTGAGGAAGAAGTTTACACGGAAAGGCTTGGAGTGGGGAAAAGCTAGATGTGGAGGGCATATGCCTTTCTCCCAACCTGGCCCATAGACTAACTAGGTGAGAGCTTTCTCAAAAGAGAAGCTGAAGATAGATGCTGAAGAGGGGTACTCTGAGAGCTACAGAGGCTCTTGTAGAGCTGCTGTGAGGGCTCAGAGATGAGCGACAGGGTGTAATGGAGACAGGGTCATGTGCAAGGGGATGCAAACAGTACAGTGCAGGTGCCCACAGGCCTGCAGCCAGTGGAGACTCAGGGTTTATACTCTGGTGGTGGGTCCAGGTACTAATGGGCACAGGGCAAAGTGGACATCACAGGGGCCAGTGTGGACCAAAAGAAGAGGACTCTTGGTGAGCACATGTGAGAACCAAGGAAACCTCAGGAATACCTGAGAGGGATTTGTGGTGGAGGGGCGAGGTCCTCACAGTGCAAGTAGATGCAATGAGACAGTAAATTTCCACTATTACTCAGCATTCCCTTATTTGTACCCATACGTTTAAGATTATTTTCCTAAGATGATTTCTGGAGTCTCTCCAATATTTATGGGGGAAAAAAAAGATGTTGGTGAGGCAGTTCTTTCCAGGACACAGCTAGTCAGAGAAGGAGTGACCTAAGTGGAGAAAGAGTAGAGGTTCAAGGTTGGACCAGTCCTGCAAAAGTGAGATGAATATGTGACTGTCACTTTCCACTTCTCTTTACCCCCATTAGAGGATTTTTGGTTACTAATATGACTTCTGGAGGTTATAAACCCTTAGACTGATAGAGAATAGCAGCGGAAGGACACATTCTAATGGAGTCAAGTGAAATATAGTGCCCACATGAAGCAGTACATTTACTTGGAGGGGAACTCTCCAAGTGACCACACACTCTCTGCTGACTATCTCTTTTTTCTCTGGCTGCCTCAGTAAGGCAAAGGTTGATTGCTGTGTGAGCAAAGCCAAAAATAAAGTAGAGAGACTCAGTTAATACATGCCACTTTTAATTATTAACAGCTGCACATGAGCATGCTTCTTCTAATCAAAAGATCATCAAGTGGAGATAACTACTTACCTCTCTGAGTAGTCCTGTCATCTCCACCTTTTTCTCTTTTATTATCTGATGTTTGATCCAAATCCTACTTATGTTAATACAATGATTGGAAACCTGAAAAAAGATCTGCAGCTAGTCCTCTCCTGTTTATTGTGACTTCCACAAGCTTCAAAATGCCTGGGATTGTCTTTTGCTGGTATGTTACTTGCTTTTGAAAAACTTATCATAAGAAGATTAAAGCCAACAGGCAAGAAAGAACTTTTATAGGTTACATCATCCCCTTCTTCCCTTTATTACCTCCACAAATAACTGGTTTTAGGGATATTTCATTAGTGAATTTTGGGGATAAAATTCATTCTTCTCTGAATATAATTTAAAGTAAAATATTAATATATCTCATTTACAGATAAGATCACAGATAAAACATTTCATGTTTGGTTTTTTATTAAGAGTATCCATGCAAAATGAAATTATTTTACATATTCACCATGTCAAAAACTGTGGTGGATCTAAGGTTCACCTCACTCATGAGCTAGGGGCTTAGCCTGCCATTGTTTCATAGACACTGGAAGAAGACATGAGACTCTTGGGAAGAAGACAAAGAACTTTACGACTCAGACCAATAACCATAAGCCAAGTATTGGCATTTCTGGTGGCATTCCATAGCCCTGGGTGACATCTGCACGCACAGTGGGTTATATTACAAGATAGGAACCCTGAGCCTATCTTGTAATTAGAATCTTCTACAGAGTGTGCTTTGTCCTTTCCTCCAGAGAGAAGTGACTTTCTTTATCTTCAAAGGCTATTCACTATACAAACATCTTTGAAAACACAGTCCAGATCAAAGGCAGTCAACATCTCTGCTCACGACATGTGCAGAACATAAGCTGATCATTGAGAATTGTCTCCCAATCACACACATACTTATAAAAGTTATATAAATTAAATGTTATAAGTCCCTCAAAGGAACATTATAATATGAATTTTATCTTATTTTCTAAAAGATTTTATTTAGTTATTTTTAGAGAGGGGGAAGGCAGGGAGAATGAGAGGGAGGGAAACATCAATGTGTGGTTGCCTCTCATGTGGCCCCCACTGGGGACCTGGCCTGCAACCCAGGCATGTGCCCTGACTGGGAATTGAACTAGTGACCCTTTGGTTCAGAGCCTGTGCTCAATCCATTGAGCTACACCAGCCAGGGCTGAATTTTACTTTATAATATACAATCTTAATTTATATGCAAGTTGGATTCACTTCCCAGTTAATATTTTTATAAATATAAATATATAGTGGTGATAATAAAGAAGTCATTTTTTCTAAAGAAACAAATTTCTATTTTAATTGAAGTTTTTAATGGAGAAGACCTTTGCAAAATATACTCAAATACAAGAAAATTTGGAAGAGAAATAGATTTTGTCTTTTTGAAGTATTGATTTGAATGGAAAAACACTGGTATAAGTGAATAATTGAAGGAAAGGTTACTTGTTCTTCTTGGTGGGAAGGAAGCTCTTGAGGTGGGCATTGGACAACTGGGGACAGAGCTGGAGATGAAGTCTATACGCTGGTGAAAAGATACCTGAAGAATACAAGACACCTATAAACCTATAAACCATAAATATACATAAGTTTCTCAGATAATGAAAGTTTCAGTGGGTTATGCTTTCACCCTCCAGAAATTAATATAACTTTAAAGACTAGCTTGTTGAAAATAAACTGAATTGAATCTCTTCCACTCACTTATCAATAAAAACATCCATCCTCTTGGCTTCTGGCATTTTTAGATGTTCAGACAATATGTCTTTCTGACACATGATGATGCTAATATTGACCTGTGTAAACATTCTTACACGGTCTAACTTGAGGTTGCTAGAAAGCTGTCCATTACAATTTCCCCCTAAACTAGTGACCAAAAATAAATGAATAAAATATATTCTGGCATCAAAGTACATTAAGTTTGTAAGTGGAATTTTTATCCCATAAATGACAAAGTTTTCATTCCAGAACCAAACCACCCAGGTTCAAATCCTTGCTTCACCACTTACTAGCAGTGTGACCATAAACAGCTTACTTCACCTGCCTCTGCTTCAGCTTCCCCCACTTGAAATTGGAGGTAATAATAGTTTTCACCTCAGAAAGCTGCTAGGAGGACTACATGAATTAATACATGAAACGTCTTTAGAAAAGCACCGGGCACTGAGGAAGCTCTTTATAAATGTTCACTGTTATTATCTCAAAACTAGCATTTTTTTTCCTTCCATTTTTTCTGATCAAAATGAAGTTTAGACTTTGGCAAACAAAAATATTCACATCAACATGAATACTATGAGTACAGTGTCAAGCACATGGTGAGCATTTAGTAATTATTTGTTGAATAGCTATATCAAATGAATACATAAACTGGTATGCACATATTCTTATCTCTTTATTCTCATTTTACCACAAATCTAATAATTATATTGAAAATTCAGCACAAGGGGCTAGAGAATAAACCTGAGGCTGAGCCAGTGCCCACGGGAACCTGTTGTGCCCTGCTTTTGCCAGCACTGATTCGCTCCCTCTCTCGGGCAGTCTGATGTAGTTTGGGCCAGCACACATCTGCTGCTATCTCTTATGGTGTTCATTGTCAGGGTGGCCTTCTGGATAGAGCAAAACAGATATGTGCCCTAAGATAAATTAGATAATGAAGGTGGAAAGTAAAACACACTCAGCCACATGATGCCCTTTGATATTATAGAGAATGAAAAATAAAATTATATCAAATTTCTCCACAACTTGATATTTAAAACTCAGAGTCATGGCATTTCATCCATATCTGATCCACAGATTTGAGCCTCCATCACCTTTAGGTAAAACCTATTTGTAGTGTCATTTGGCCAGAAAGCTCTTGAGTGGAAAGGGCCGTCTCTGGGGTGTGTTACATTTTTTAATTCTACACAATGACTCAAAGTTGTTCTATTTCACTGCTTGACTGCATATAGACTGAAGTAACCTGACAGATATTTTTTGACATGTCTTGACAATGTCCTGATGCCCCACCAAAAACTTACTTATGGTGAGAAACCAAGTGTAAGTTCGCCCTATTTGGAGTGGACTTAGTGTGGGGGATGGTGGGGCACAACTCCTAAGCATCAAGGACTATATGAATAAGAGGGAAGGTGGAGCCTCAGTAGGTATTAAAAATGCCAGAGAATTTTTGAAAGCTCTAATAGCACTGCCATTTCTATTAGAATGTAAAGGACTTATTTTCTTCTTAAGCAAAGTAAAGTTGTTGGCACAAGTTAGCTCCTGATGTTAAACTGACTTGGAAAGAGGGGGGCACAAATTGTGTAATTTAGGTTTATTTTAGTAGTTCTAGAAAGCCTCCACTACAGAGCAAATGGAAGAAAATGGGCTGATTGTCTCTCCCTTGCTACCAAAATTCATATGTTGGAGGCATAACCCCAAGTGTCTCCGAATGTGACCATATTTGGAGATAGGGTCTTTACAGAAGAAATTGCATTAAAATGAGGTCATCAGGGTGGGCCCTAATCCAATAAGGACTGGTGTTCTTATGAGAAGAGGAAATTCTG
>PVKM010022731.1:0-21610 GCA_004027735.1 Carollia perspicillata
TCCCCCCACTCCTCGCAAGCTAAAAAAAAGAAAATAATAAATATATTCTCGAGTGAGGAGAATATATTTTTTCTTAAAAACAAACAAACAAAAACTAAAAAGAAACAAACAGAAACCAGGGTCAGCTCCTGCAGGCATTCACTCCACCTCCACCTCTTGGTAGTGTTCACAAAACCCTCAGGAGAAAAGACTTGTCAGGCCCAGGCTCCCTGCTTCCCAGGCCACATTCCAGCCTCCAGTTGTAGGGCCACACTCCAGAGGCCAGGAGAGGGAACATTTCACAAACGCTGGAGAGCCATACTCCACAGAGGCCAGCCCAAGGAAGATCTGGGCAGCCCAAAGCACCAAGGCAAGTGGAGGGGTGGTCACGAGTCCTCATCATGGTCAGTCAGAAGGTCAGTGGTGAGTCATGCCACTTGCTGGGGAATTTAGTCACAGCCTCTGAGGTCTCCCCGCCTGGTGCAAGGCCCAGCAGAGGCATGCAGTGGCGGCAACCCTCAAGGGTTTCATGGGACACTTTGCCCCTTTTACCTCAGACAGGAGGCCAGGCAGGAGGAGCAGCAGGGCAGGTCCTGCAGCTCTCTCTGGGCTTAATGACCAGGAATCAGTCTGGGGAAACCAACACTGAAATGTGCTGGGAAGACCTGCCTGCAACTCGCAGGGCCCTTGAGCAGGCCAATGGCCTTCTGTTTGAGATCCAGGAGACTTGCTGACAAATTTGGTGAGTTTTTCCTTTAAACCGTCCTCGAGTCTGTTAGCTGATCTGTACTGGCCGAAGTCACCTCTCTCCTAGACACTGCGCAGCCTCCTTCCTGCGCTGCCTTTCAACCCCACTTATTCTCTACAGGGCAGTGGGAGGGATCTTCTCAGAATCCTAATCTGATCCTGTCATCTCCTCCCTAGCCCATTCCACATACCTGAATGGTTTCTCAGTGCTCTTAGGGTAAACCCAACCCCTACGCACCCAGCCCTGCCCATGTCAGCTTTTGCCACTCAATCCTTTGCTCACTCCAGCTGAGGTACATCCAGGATACATCTAGCCCCTTCCTGGTTAAGGCCCATGGTAGCTAGCCTCTAAGGGAACCCTTGACAGCCCTCACCTCTCAGCATTCACAGCACTCCTTGTGGAGTCCTCTCCCACAGAATCAAGGCTGCTGTGTGTGGCCAAGAGAATACGGTAGAAGCAAAGGTATATGACTTCTTAGACGAGGTCATAGAAGCCATCACAACACCAACTTGTTCAAGTGAAGGAAGCCAGCCGCCATGTTGTAAAGATGCTCAAGCAGCCCTACAGGGAGTCCCATGGGAAGAGGAACCAATTCCTCAGTCTGGCGAATGAGCCCCTTCGGGAGTGCCACCACCAGCCCCAGCTGAGCTTTCAGATGACTGTAACCCCAGCCCGTATTTGCACCCTCTTGAGAGGCCTCAAGCTAGGGCTACTTAGTTTTGCTGCTTCCAAATCCCCAACCCACAGAAACCCTGAAGAATAATACATGGGTATTGTTTTAAGCTACTAGACCTTGGGCTTTTTATTATGCAGTCACAGATACTTTCAGCCCAGTTTCTGCATTTGCTGTTTCCATAGCCTGGAAAGTCCTGCTGCTCTGCAGTCCCACTTCTCGTACCTGGAGAATCTCTAACCATTCTTTCTATTTGGTGTCAGCCATCACCCCTTTCAAGGGGCCTTTCCTTTCCTTTCCTCTTCCAGCCCTATCAAGTATCTGATAGGCTCTTAGAACTACAGCTTATTATTTCAGAGCCTTTACTTAAGCTGGCAATCACATATTTGGGGGTGATGGTTTATGTCAGCCATATCCCTACATATGCCCAGCAAAGTGCCCAAGATATGTTGGCATGCAACAAAGACTTAGGGAGTATTCAAGGATTAGGGTAGGATGCCTGTTATTCCTACATTAAAAGCTCAGTCTGCCAATATCCATCAAAACCCAAATACACATCCCCTTTTATTCAGCCATTCTACTTCCAAGAATTTCTCTTAAGATCCACTCACCCACATTTGCAAAATAAGAAATAGACACAGCTATTCACTCAAAAGAGGAAGAAACCTAGTTCTCCATTAGTGATGATTAGCTAAAGAAATTCTGTTCCATTCATACCACGATGGACCCCCAAACAACAAAAGCCGAAAGGGCATTTTCCCACATAACACCAGAGATTGCTTTCTACCTCTAAGTGAAAATAAAATACAGGTGAAGAACAGAACACATAGCGTTCTGTTTACGGAAAAAAGGGAGGGGACAATTATGTGTATTTACTTGTCTATGCAGAAAACCCTGAGAAAGAAACAGATAACTTCCTGGAGACAAGGAATGTTAACTAGCAGGGTGGAAGCTGTGGGCAGGAAGAGGAGTTCCTCTGAATATCTTTTTGCCCTTTTGAATGCCAGAACATGTGGCTACGTTATTTATGTCAAACAAAAACAACTGGCAGAGCAGTTGTGGGGAAAGGATGGTCTTTTCAATAAATGGGGCTGGGTCAGTTGGATGGTAGCATGGAAGAACGTGAACTTTGATCCCTACCTCAAACCACATAGAAAATTCAGTTCCAAACATCTCGTAGATCTACATGGGAAAGCAAAGTCAAGAAAGCTTTTAAAATAAGACATCTATGTTCTACCATCTCTGATTTTGGGGTAGGCAAGTGTTTAACAGGGCACGAAGCACAGGAACATGTTGGGCTATATTAAAATGAATTTTTTGTTAAAGGTATTCCTTAAAGACAAGCCACACATATATGCTGATCAAGGACTCATATCTATGATATATGTAGAACTCCTTCAAATTAATAAACAGACAAATCCCTCTTTTAAGCAGATGAAAAAATTGAACAGGCATTTCACAAAAGATATCCAAATGGCCAAGACTCATAGGGAAAGCTCTTTGAGTTCATTAATCATCAGAAATGCAAAATGAAACCTCAAGGTAATATCGGCTCGTACCCACACCAGGACAGCTATAATGAAAAATGGAAAATTGGCAAGTGTTAGCAATACCAGACCTTGGTGTTGCTGGGGGAGTCCAAAATGGTAGTCACTTTTGGAAAACAATTTGACTTTATTTACTGAAGCTAAACATACGCCTGCCCTATAACCCAGCAACTGCACTCCTGGAATGCGTGCTCTGGAATGCATGCTCATATCCACCAAATGACATGTACAAAAATGTTCATAGCAGCTGTATTCACAATAGCCAAACAACTTAAGGCCATGTAAATGTCAAACACCGACAGGAAAGATGACAGTTATTTCTACAGTGGAATATGATACACTGGGGTCATAAACTTTCTCTGTAAAGGGTCAGATAGTAAATATTTTAGGATTTGTGGGTCATACTCTCTGTCACAACAAGTCAACTCTGCTGTTGTAGTGTGAAAGCAGCCATGGGTGATTTTGTAAATGAGTGGGCATGGCTGAGTTTCAATAAAACTTTATTGACACTGAGATTTGAATTTTATGCTATTTTCATGTGTCACAAAATGTTTGATTTTGATTTTTTCCCCAACCCATTAAAAATATAAAAACCATTCTTAGCCAGAAACAGGCTGTGGGGTGAATTTGGCCCACGGGACCTAGTTTGCAGAACTTTGATATTTAGCATCAAGAATGAACATTGTAGAACTAAAGACAAATCTATGTGCAAAACTACAGACAAATCTCAAAAACATTAGGCTGTGTGAAAAAAGCCAGGCATAAATGAGCACATTGTCCCTTGATTTTGTTTTTATACATCACCAGGGCTTCCCTTCTCCAAGCCCGCCCTTCTCCTTTCCTTCCAAGACATATGTGTATATCCCACTTTGCCTCCATCAGCCCACTGAACCTGCATCTCAGCCTGCCTGGTCCCATGACCACCAGCCATTGCAGCCAACAGGCCCTAGAAAAAAACTGCACTGAGACCTGGATGAGAGTCACCCACCTTCTGGCACAAGAAGTAAAAAGCACGACAGCGCTGGCTCCTGAACTGCAAAGAAAGTCGTCCACACCACACAGAGCAGGGATGAGAACTGGGCTTGCCCTGACCATTAAATCAGAGAGACTTCACATGAAGCACCGCCTACCTGGAAATAACCACTAATTAACCACAACTGCCTCTCCAAAGGTAATCACCAAGTTATTCAAACTCCCTGGCAAAGAGTTTGGGGGAGTCTCCAGAAGTTTCCTCACTCAGCTGTGGCCTAGGGCTCCCGAACCAGCTGACCAGGTGGAAGGAGCCAGAGGGCACAGGTTGTTCTGTGCATCACTGAGCAAACTGAGCATCACTGACATTTGGAGCCAAGTAACCCTCTCTCATAGGGAACTGCTCTGTGGTTTCAGGGCAATTGGCAATGTGTCTGACCTCTATCCACTGGATACGTGCGGGCAGCGCTCGTAACCCAAGGTGGGACAACCAAAAATGTCTCTGTAATTGTCAAATGTCTCCTGGGAGTGCGGAATCATCCTGAATGAAAATGACTGATGTAGCCTCAAGGAAATGACAAAGCAATGACCTTGTCCTATAGTTCCTCCAGGCACTATCTTATGGCCCTAAAACAGCCCTTGAACCAGCATTTTGAAAACTGTAAGTCATGCATGGTTCACGTCAGAAGTGGTGTGGAATAAAAATGCAGTGTCTTGGGCTCTGGAATCGGATTCTCTGGGCTCTGGTAGAGCCCAGGAAGCTGTATTTTTTCACAAGCTCCCCACTTGTGAAAGTTTAAGAAGCAATTTCCCCCAGCTTTGTTGAAGTGTAATGGGTAAATAAACATCACCTATATTTAAGGTGTACTATGTGATGATTCAACATACGTATACATTGTCAAATGATTGCCACAATCCAACTACTTAACACATCCATCACCTCCCTTACCATTTTTTATGTGTAGTGAAAACACTACTGTTTTAGCAAATTCCAATTTTTAAGAGTTTATTTATTTATTTTTAGAGAGAGAGGGAAGGGAGAGAGAATGAGAGGGAGAGACACATTAATGTGTGGTTGCCTCTCATGCATCCCCTACTGGGTACCTGGCCCACAACCCAGGCATATGCCCTGACTGGGAATTGAACCAGCGACCCTTTGGTTCACAGGCCAGTGCTCAATCCAGTGAGCCACACCAGCCAGAGCACAAATTCCAATTATGCAGTACAGTATTATTAACTCCAATCCCCATGTTGAACATTAGATCCTCAGAAATTATCTTATAACTGAAAATGGGTACTCTTTGACCAATATCTCCCCAATTGTCCCACACCCCAGCCCCTAGCAACCGCTATTCTAGTCCATGCTTCTGTGAGTTCAATTTTTTAAGACATCACATATAAATGAGATCAGATCATACAACTCTTGTCTTTTTGAGTCTGGCTTATTTCACTTAACATGTCATCATCCGGTTTCACCCATACAGTTACAAATGGCAAGATTTTCTTCGTTATGGCTACGTAATATTCCATGGTGTGTGTATCGCATTTTCTTTATTCATTCACCTATTGACAGACATGTAGGTTGTTTTCATAGCTTGGCGTCATGGATAATGCTGCAATGAACTTGGGAGCGCAGATAGCTCTTCAGGATGCCCTTTTCGCTTTCTTTGGACACACATCCAGAAGTGGGTTTGCTGGGTCATATGGTAGTTCTATTTTTAACCTTTTGAGGAACCCACACTGTTTTCCATAATGGAAATGTTCTAACATTGTATTATATATTTATTTTTATAGACTGTCTAGAATGTAAGATCTCTGAGGGTAGGAATAAAATAGGACATTCAATATGTATTTTGAGAGGTTCGGATTCTTTTTTAACAAGCTTATTGAAGTGAAATTTACATACCTCAAAAATGTCACATATTTTAATGTAAAAATCCATGGCTTTTAGTAAATTTGCCAGGTTGTGCAACTATCACCACAATCCAGGATTAGAATATTTTCACCACCCCGACAAAATCCTCTGCCTGTTTCCAGTTAATCCCAGCTCCTACCTCCAGCCCCAGGCAACCGCTAATCTATTCTTTGCCTCTATAGATTTGTCTTTTATGGCCATATCATGTAATGGAATCATGCAACACGTGATCTTTTCTCTGGCTCCTTTCATTTAGCATTATTACGTTTTATCCACATTATCGCACGTGTGATTATTTCATTCATTTTCATCGCTGAATTCTATTCCATTGTATGAATGAACCGCACCTGTTTATCCACTCAGCAGCTGATGGACGTTTGAGTTGTTTCCACTTTAGGGCTCTCAGGAAAGATGCTGCTCTGAGCATCCCATAGGTCTGTGTGTGAACGTGCACGTTCATTGCTCTTGGGCCATGTGGTAAGCTTATGTTTGCCTTTGTAAGAAACTGCCAAACTCTTTGCCAAAGTGGAAGTACCATTTTGCATTCGGGTTAGGATTATTGATACATCCATTTTACAGATGATGAAACCAGCTGAGACTTGTTAGGTCACTTGCCTGAAGGTCTACTTGGGTTGTCAAGTGTTGCTTTAAGATTTGAATCTTTTTTTTTCTTTATTTTAGAGAATGCACTCATCATTTATACCACAATTGTCACTAGAAATGAATCACATCCACCCATCATTTCCCCTTTTTGACAAATTTAACCAACCCTGGACAAGACACTTAGGGGAAGGTGATGAACGTTGGACATCTGAATTTGGGGAAAGTACATTTGCTTTGCAGACAAATGAGAAAACGGGTGGGATGTGAGGATGGGGAGATAGATTAGAAACTCTCTGAAGACCGCTCACGCAACCATGGGTCCAGACAACAGTTAGTTGTCTGTGGACGATCATACCATCGGGGAACAGTTGGATGGGGAACTTACAAAGGCGGATCAGACTGATGGCATCTGAACCCCCTTAGTTTTAGTCATCAGTAAAATAGAGAAACAGCCAGATATCATATTCTCCTGCCAGAAGTTTCCAGCACCACCTATGAGCCAAAACTATCAATCTTAAATCGGACTGGGGAGGAGGAACATGACAAAAGGGGATGCCATCAATTAATACCAAATTAGGAAACTCTCCAAGGCAAACAACCTGGTTTCTTCAACAAATGAATTACTACACTTCAGTTAAACAAGGTTAAATAGGTAGTTAAATCTATTGTTTAACGAGGAAAACTGAAGAAATTCACTAAATGCCATGTCAGCACCTTTTTTGCATTCTAATTCAAATAAATAAAACGCTAAAAAAAAGAAAACAATGGTTAGATGATTTACAGGAGGTTAACATACAAGAGTAAGATCAGAATGAGAATTTGAAGGAAAGTAGATTTCAATAAACAAGTTAAGAGGACAGAAATGCAAGAAAATATGTGATAAATATACTATGAATAAATGTATTTTTACACAGATTGCATAAAAATAAATACACCTATAAAAACAAACATAAGGGGAAATTTTAGCACTGACTGATATGTTTAATAAATATAATCTTGGTGTTGTGGTTAAGTTGAAAAAAAGTATTGCTTTCTTTTGAAGACAAAAAGTGGCTTATCTACATCATGGGATGTCCTCCAATTTTCTGAAAGCTATCAGGTGAGTAATAACTGATTTAGACAAGAATGGATGATAAAGGAGTTAAAGTTTGATAAGTAACAGGCTATTTACAGAGTCTCAAAATACCACCCCACAAGATAGTTAATAATTACAAGGGGGGAAATCGTAACTTTAATGTGGAGAAACTGGCAGACACCACCAAGTGATCCAAGTTAACATGACCAGTAATGAGACTAATTGAGAAAAACATATTACTTTGTGTTATTTCTGTCAAAAAAAAAATGCATAGCCTGAATGTTATCATGAAGACACAGCAGACAAACCCAAGTTGAAGGTCAGTCTACCAAGGAACTGACCTATATTTTTCAAAAATGCCAAGATCACAAAAGATAAAGGCTCAGAAACTTTTCTGACTGAAGGAGACTGAAAAGATAACTGAATGTAACAAGTGGTCTGGGATTTCCTCCTGCAATTATAAAGGTCAGTAATGAGACAATTGGTAAAATCTGATTCAGGTTTGCGGCTTTCCTGATTCTGATAGTTTTACTGAGGTTATATAGGAGAGTGCTTTGTTCTTAGGAAACAGAAAGTATTTAGGTGGATGGATAATAGATACACAGACAGATAGATTTAAGTGGACGGATGGAGGGAGGGACAGATGGACAGACGGCGGCCTGGATGCTAATAAATAGGCATCTGTCCTTCTTATCCAGGACCAATTTCCTCTGAAACCCTTTTATATGAGAAATCCATTTCTCTTTCTTTTTTTAACTCCCAAGCCTCAAAGTCCATTCATTTGATATGCATGGATGAAGTCTTCAGCCAAGGGTCAGGCATGCATTTCTCTTTCTTAAGTTACTAATATTTTGTGTCTCTGTCATTTGCAGCTGAGACTAATCTTGATATCATTATGAAAGGAAATATTCCGAAAATCATGAAGTGATATAAGAAAGCTACCATGTCACTCATAATAATAATGATGATGGTGAGACACGAATCTTTGTTGAATTGGCAGCACATGCCAAGAGAGTTCAGCTGCCCAGAGGCTGCAGAAACCAGAGATTCACAGTGTAGAATTGTTAATGGCCGCATGTGGCTATTTACATTTGAATTAAAGTTAAAATTTACCGTATTTAGCTGTGTATAACATGCACTTTTTTGCCCAGATTTTTGAGGGAAAAATAAGGATGTGCATTATACATGGGTAGAACAATTACATGCCATGAGCATCATAATCCCGTGTATAAAGCACACAAAAATGTAGATGCACATTATACACAGGAGTGCATTATTCATGGCAAAATACAGTAGTTCCTGTATCATGCTAAGCATATTTCAAGTGCTAAACTGCCCACAGTGTGCAGGGCAGATATGGCATAGTTTCATCAGTGCAGAAAGTTCTACTGAGATGACGGAGTCTAGAACTTTTCTTAGACTATGGTCCCAAGATCATGCCTGGAAGTGTTCGGTGAGAAGCAAGCACTGCTGGGGTCACTCCAGACCCATTCAATCAGAATCTCTCATGGCAGAGTCTAAGAATCTGCATTATTTCCTTTAAAACAAAGATTTTATTTTTAGAATACTTTTAGAGAGGAGGAGGGAGAAAGAGAGGGAAACATCAATGTGTGGTTGCCTCTCATGCACCCTCTTCCGGGGACCTGGCCTGCAACCCGGGCATGTGCCCTGACTGGGAATTGAACTGGTGACCCTTTGGTTCACAGGCCTGCACTCAATCTACTGAGCCACACCAGCCAGGGCAGAATCTACATTTTAATATGTTCTTCCAGATGATTCTGGTGCTTTCTAATATTGAACAGCCTCATTAGAGGAAAAGGACGTAAAAGTCATTTGCACCCCTTTAAGTTGGTCCCTTCCATTCGAGGCCCCAGTATTGGAGATATCAGTAAAGTAGATCTTCAGGATATTGAGGAGGATCAGATGTCATTGTGATCTTCAATGAAGACTGCCTGGGTTCGAATCCGAACACTCCCACCCACATGCTACGTGACCTTGGGCAGTTCACTTGATGTCTCTGTAACTCAGTTTCCTCACCTGTTAAGAGTGCTGATGCTAGTGCCTGACTACCCCAAAACTGTTGCTTCCACTATTTTTGCCTCACAGCACTGAACACTTACTGAAATGACCATCGTTTGCTTTTACTTTCATTCATTTCACAAACACTTACTGAGTCCCTACTGCGATCTGATCACTGTTCTGGGGCCAAGCAATGAAGACAGATGTCAACCCCTGCTGTCATGGGACTAGCATTCTAAAGGGGAAGATAAAAAATAAACAGGGTGAAGCAAAATGTGTTCCATGTTAAAGAGTAGCAGGAGAGGCAGGTAGGAAAAGAAACTCATGCATGGCAAGGCCAGAGGCCTAACCGGGGTTGTGATATTTAAATACGGATCTGAAGGAGGAGGGAAGAGTCACGAGGATGTCTGGGGGAAGATCATTCCAGGCAGAGGAACAGCAGGTGCAAAGGTCCTGTGGTGGGGATATGCCAAGTGCTGTTTGACATGCTAGAGACACAGTGGTGAATAACACGGATGCAATCCTATCTCCGAGTTTTTCTTGTTTTAAAGGGAGAAGACAGGTAAACTGTTATATAATACACTGCCAGGTAATAAATAGGCAAAGGGTAGACAGAGAGGGAAGAGGGTGATCAGGGCAGGCTTCTACAAGGAGGTGGCATTTTATTTTAGCAAAGGCCTGGAGGAGAGGGAGGAAGCACATGGGTATTTGGGAGAAATTTATCGATTCTTGCTTGGCCTACGCCTCTCCTTCCCAATCTCAGCAAGAGCCCAGATTTCCAAACAGAGGTTGTCTCTGCACTGCTGGAGGAAAGGGAATCGCAACGTGGGTACAGGCCTTTCAGCCTCTGACTTGTCTACCTCACTCCCCTCTCACTGGCTGCCTTAGTATTTGTGCTGGTGTTGATGGGTGAGGCTTCAGCTTGGGGCTCTGTGCTCCCAATCAAAGCTCAGATCTTCAAAGGAGCCACGGGACCCTGCGCCTCACTGTATTCCATCTGGGCTTCTCCCTGTTCTGGGTGGGGCTGGCTGGGGCTAGCAGCCCACATTTCCATGGCAAAGAGGGTGCTGAGGATACTTTCTCTAGCCCACAAGTAAGAGTCGGCAGGATCTCAAATCAGCCCATTTGAGTTCAAATCTAGACAGGTGCTGCCCCAACTGCTGTGTGACCCTGAACAGCTCACTTAACTTCTCTGAACCCACATCTCCATAAAGGAGTTTCTAGTAACTCCCACCTCCTGAGGATGTACATCCTTTCTTCATGTCTGGAAGGTGCTTGGTCAGCCATTGTTCTGAGGAATATGGAGATCTGAAGGGCCATCTGGGCCTGGGGTCCCCAAGATTATCTCTCCAGCTCCCAGGGAGCGACATGTATTTGGGATGGGGAAGGGGCCCCCACCACCCACCAGATCTTTCTTTGAAGGACAGCAAGGAGGGTTCAGACAACTAACCGCCCTGGGGAAATGTCTGTGTTGGTCCCATTTCCTCAGAAGCCACTGCAGCCCTGATCTGGGCAGGGCTAGGGTGGGGGCCCGGAATGGAAAGGCTGACAAAAAGTGGTGAGCTGCCTAGGCAGCAGCGGCCCTCCATCCCATTCACTGCCAGCCACAGGGCGCTAACAGGGGAACTACGCCCTTAAACCCGAAAAGACACAGGCATCAGAAAGAGAAATTGAACCGTTTATTGGCCTGGGTCTTGTCTCAGACATTGGAGGGACATCTGGGGAGCTGAGTGAGGGGAAACAAGCCCCCAACCGGCTCCTTGCCCCCACCAAAAACCCTCCCAGCCTTTGCTGGGAGGATTTCTTTGATTCACAAAAAAATTATTTTGAGGAGTAATGTTTCCTTCCCCAAGGTGAGCTGCAGCCCAGCTCTCAAGTGGGGAAACAAGCCAGCGATTACGAAGGGGTCTGTCTGGAGCCAGGCCCCTCTTTGGCAGCTTCAACACAGACATGAGACAGAACAGCACCCATTCTGGGGCAACATGGTGGGGACAGGGGGTCGCAGGCATCGCTTACACCAACACAGACACACACACAGACACTGACAGACACACACAAACATATGTTTGTACCGCAGCGATTCTTCTATCTACCCACAGGATTTAGCAAAGTCCTTATGGGGCAGGTTAGGGGAGAACCCCTACGAGTGTCCTCAGCACCTCCACTCCCTGCTCCGGCCAATGCGCCTTGAAAGGAGGCACAGCGGGCTCAAGGCTGCCCTGCCTTAGGAGACCTGGCACCTCAGCTAGAGCTGGAGGAGGAAGTAGACTGTGGGTGGTTGTAAGGGTCCTCGGCTAAGAGCTCCGCCAGACTTTCCCAAGTCCCACCCTGTACCCTTGAGAGACCCAGAGGCCTCCTCAGCACCCCGCCACCCTGGCCCCGGACAGGTTTTTCTAGCCCTTGGTGATTTCTCTGTGCCCCAAACAGTGTAGCTGGCCCATGAGGTCTGAAAATGGGGTTCAGCCCCCTCCCCCTCAAGCCCATGGTTTCCTGGCATCTCGTGGAGTAAGAGGAAAGGGAAGAAGTGGCTGAAGTGTCAGCTGGTGAAATTTGGGGAAGCTGTGGATTTGTGCCCCGGGAGCTGTTAACTGGGGCTGCCCTGATGGTCAGGGAGGAGGCCTTCAGCCCCTCGGGACAGCGGTTCCAGGAAAGTGGCCTGAAGTTGCCAGGAGAAGATGACAAGGGGGGTGAATTCAGAGAAGAGTCTGGCACAGGGTGGAGGTCAGTCATGCAGTAAAATCCTTTGTACCATGCTGTAAATTGCTCCTGCCCTGAGCTCTGCTTGAGTGCCTGCCTGCTGTCACCTGGGTCCTTTCCAAGTCTCCCAGACCTGCTCACAGTCCAGTTCTGACGGGGTTACGCCAGTCACTGCACTGGCCTCCAGGACCCTCCCGTGTGGCTCTGCCTTCCAACTGGTCAGTGCCTCAACTGGCCATCCCAGGTATGAAAGATTCTCAATATCAACCCAGGTCTGTTGAGGTGGCCGTCTTGCTTGGCAGTCCCACATCTCTGTCTGAAGTCACCCGGCACCTGTCCACGGTGCCCTCTGCCATGGCCTGGTTGTCAGCCCGTTGTGTCCCTCAAAGCACTGTGTTGCCCTCCAGAACTGTGGGCGATGTGGACATGTGGGTGCCCCTCTCCAGTGAGCTATAGCTGCGGAGGGGCAGGAGGCGGTGGCCTGGGGCCCCAGCCCGCCGTCCCTGCACCCCTGCCGCCCTCCGGCAGCACTGCAGCGGCCGCAGTACCTCCCACCGAAGGTCCCGGCTGCGCCACGTGTAGATGACAGGGTTGAGCAGTGAGTTGAGGGTTGCGAAAGCAAAAAAGTAATGGGCCTTGTAGAGGATAGGGCAGGAGTGCACAGGACAGGCATAGTCCAGGAGGAGGATGCTAAAAGCAGGCAGCCAGCAAACAATGAAGACACCTAGTACGATGGTGACCGTCTTGAGCAGGGTCAGTGTCTGTGGGCCGGCCACGTCGGCATGACTGGAGCGGACCACGCAGTAGATGCGGACGTACAGAGCTACGATGGCCAATAAGATGACAGAGAAGATGGTTACCACACAGAGCACGTAGTGCTTGGCGTAGAGTGGCAGAACGGTGGAGCAGGTCTCTAGGTGTCCCAGGCAGTTCCAGCCAAGGATGGGCAGGCCACCCAGAACCAGTGAGATGAGCCACGAGGCCCCAATGAGCAGCAGCATGCGGCAGCTCTTGTCACTGCCGTAGAGCTTGACCTTGGCAATGGCCACATGCCGCTCGATGGCGATGGCCAGGAGGCTGAAGACAGAGGCGGAGAGTGTGATGAAAGCTGAGCCCTCACGGGCAAACCACTGTACAGGTGTCAGATGTAGCGTGACAGAGCCTGAGAGCAAGGTATTGGCTATAAAGGCCACGCCTGCCAGCAAGTCCGAGGCGGCCAGGTTGCCCAGGAACAGGTACATGGCTGAGTGGAACTTGCTGTTTCGGGCGACGGCGATGAGCACCAGCAGGTTCTCGACCACGATGGCACAGCACAGGATGATGATGAGGGCTGAGGCCACCTGCCGGGAGACTGTCTCCTGTATGACGAGTGTCTCCTTGGTGTAATTGTAGTGCTCCTCGACCTTGGTGGTGCTTAGGTAGTCCGAGTACAGGTTGCCCATGGTGGGGCTCAGTGGCCAGCCGAGGCCATGGAGCTGTCAGAGCTGCAGAGAGAAGAGAGAGACGGACAGGTCAGTGCTGCGGCCGCTGCCTGGGCTCTGACTTTGGACGTCCATGGGTCGAGTCTCAGCCCATCACTCCTCACTGAATGGCCACATGAAGTCAAAATTTTCACAATCCCTTGCTTTACAGATGGGAAACATTAATTGACTTTCCCAATGTATCAAAGTTAGTAAGTGATACAGCCAAAGAGACCTACTCCAAAGCCTCTATAATGTCTAGGCCACATTGTCTCTCAGAAACTCCCCCAAATGAATGGCATGAAGGACACAAAGTGGACTTCCAGAAGCCTTGTCCACCTACCCAGAGAGCAAGCTGTGGGCAGGAAATACAGGGCTTGCCTTGGGCTTCATGCCACCTGCCAGCCTGGGTCAGAGAGATGCTTGATGCTGCTAGCACTACATTACCACCCACTGCCCTAGGTTTTAGGCTGGGTGTAAGCCTTGAGACCATAGGTGCTCCCCAGATAAAGTCTTGGGGAGACACCAGGGCAGCCCTGAGGTTCCGGCAACCCAGAGGTCATGTCATCTTAAAGGACATAGGCCTTGAAGGCAATCCTGGGTTTAACCCCACTCCACCTCTGACATGCAGTGGGATCTTGACCAAGTCAATTGATATACATCCTCAACGTCCTCATCTGTGCAATGGGGAGAAGAAAGCCCACTTCACAGGGGAAATAAGAAAATCCTGTTGAATGATGCCTGAGGTACCCATAGCGCACAGCAAGCACTCAGTGAAGATTATTAGCTCCCCTTTCCCTGCCACACACTGCTTGGGACTAGGTGCCCTCCACCCAGTCTTTTGGGAGGGGATGTTGACTAAGCCAGCCAGGCAAGATTCCCAACAGCCTGTTCTCATCAGCACCATCTAGCCCTGCCCTTAGACAGAGGATCCAGAGGGGTAGGCACGGCGCTAGCATCCCCCTCCCACCCAGCCAGGATGAAATCCAGATGTGAGGCCCCTGGAACAAACAGGGTGGAGTCTTCCATCCCCAGTCACATCCGCTGTGGGGAAGGCTGGAAGGAGGTGATGGGATAGGGGAGCCACAGGAGACCAGTCTGGGAGGTCTTGGCTGGGAGGATGGGGCAGCTGAAGTCCTGTGAGAGGTGAGGGGGCGTGCAAGCCCTGCCTGGAACGGGGCGGCAGTATTTGTTTCCATGAAAGCCAGGAAGAGGGGCAGAGAGGATGATGCAAGGCAAGACCAACATCATGGCCTCCCTCCAGCTTGGGCGGGGGCTGTCTCAGAGGAGCTGCGGGAGTGCCTGCCTTTCCCGAGGGGAGCCGTTAGCCAAATGCGGGTGGGGGAATGGAGCACAGGAAAAGCCCTCCCCGGGTCCCTGGAAACGCATTTGGCAAGGCCTGGCAAGAACCACAGGTGCGTCAGGAGCAGAGTTCCAGGGAGGGCTGGTTAGGCCGGTTCCTAGTGAGCTCTGCAGTGATGGGGGACTTCTGGGGTCGCTAGGCCAACTCCATCTGGGCCCTCAGAGAAGTGCCCTGGACCGTGGCCTAATAGAGAGGCAGCTGCTCCCCCTGGGCAAAGGGACATCCGTCCTAGTTAGGGAACAGAGAAAGGCTTGTGTGCTTCCCCGGGGAATGCCGCCCTGCCCAGATCGCCACACAGAGAGGCCCCTTGTTCCTGTGCAGGACAGGGCCTCGGGCACCCCGATGCCCTCTGCAGCCAGACAGGGGCTGTCTTGGCCCTACCAGACCCACTGTTGGGCCAGAAACAGCCTTCGCCCTGACTGGTTTATTTTCAATCCCAGGGCATTGAGCTATTCAATTATTGGCCTGAGTTTTCCATCCTTGAATCAGACTGGCCAAGTCCGGAGCTCTCTACAGCCAGCACTACCAATCTGGTCCTTTCCGGGAGGCTGGAGCTCCCTTCTTTCTGAGGAGAGTTAAAGCTGTGTGAATGTCCCTGGGGAGAGTTTGAACTGCAGTCTGACCGCCGGGTCACCCCGACCAGACGCCCCCAAGCTGCCCTGGCCTACTAGGCCCTTCCTGGAGTTTAAAATTGAGAGTCAAGGCTCCATTACAAGGCCTGGGAAGCACCCTGGCTGGTGGGGCCAGAAGCCCAGGGCGTGTCCCGTGGCCACCCCCTCCTTCCCTAAGTGGGGCACCACCCTCTCCAACCTGGTGGCCAAGAGAACAATGTATGGCCACTTCCTGAAGAAATAAGAAATGGGTTCAGCCTTGAACCCCAGGAACAGACCAAAAAGTCTGTCTTCTTCCCTAAGGGGGAACACTGGGGCATGGCACCCTCACTTGGAGGCTGTCAAGGCATCCTCAGGAGGGGTGGCTGTACTAGACAGAAAAGGGGAAACTGACGCCCATACTATCTCATCTTCCCAACTAGGATTTTGCTAAATAAAGCAGGAGCTTAAGGAAGGTTGGTGCTTTCCAGAAAGAGGAAGCCAGCTGGGGTTGGGGCTGGCGGATGCACGCCTTGCCTGCTTCTCTTCCCTGTGTCGGGTTCCCGGGCTTGGCTGCACACAGGGACTGTCTCCAGCTTGCCTTCAGCAAGGCAGCCCTGCTCCCTCCCAGAGGCTCAGTAGGAGGTCACTGGGCTCAAAACCAGGGAATGGCCAGGCCTGAAACGGAGCAAGAGGAACAAGCGATGGGGTTTGGAGGAAAGAGAAACAGATCAAGATTGTTCAGGGTGAGACTAGAAGGGGGGAAGGCAGGAGGAAGCTCAGTGGCTTCCAGGAACCCCTCCCTCAAGTTCCATTGAGGCAGGCCCTGTGGTTAAGTTTCCCCTGGTTACTTACTGACCCCATGCCTCTTGCCCTAGGACAGTACCCTGCCCTTTCTTTTGGCTTCTCTTGGGCTGTCAAGGTCCCCCCATGTGACCATTCTCCATACAGCCGCCAGGGGGAGCCATTTAATTTAGAGCTCCAATACATCACTCAGCTCCAAATTCTTCCATGGCTCCCAACTACCCCAAATGGCCTGACCCCTGCCCAGTTAGCCTCTTTCCATTCTTCCCCAGGGTCATTCCATTCCAGACACACTGACCTCCTACCAGCCAACCACCCCACAGAGCCTTTGCTCCTGCTAGTCATCCACCTGACATGCTCTTCCCTCAAAACCTTGAATGACTGTCTCATCTTTCAAGTTTCAGTTTTAAAGTCACTTGATCTGACCACCAGTCTATTATAACCACCTTCACCACGTGCTTTCTGTCACAGCACCTCTCTTTGTTATCTTCGCAGCACTTGGCAATTTGGAAAAGTATGATTGTACAATATTTCTAGTTTTCTGTCTGGCTTTCACACTAGAATGCAAGTGTCAGTGACCAAGTCCATTTGCAGCCCCTTCGCAATGATACTTAGCACACAGAAGGTACTCAGGAAACATGTGGGATGGATGAATGGATGTATGGATGTACAGATGAATGAAAGGAACCAAAAAAAGCCAACGAAAAACGAATAAGGCCCCAGTGGGCCCTGGAGGGTGGAAGCTCCTAAACTCAGCCCAGTCCCAAACAACAGCAAAGGAGGTTGGAGACGCCCCTGACCGCAGGCGGTCCTCCTTACAGGGGAGACGGCCGGGCGAAGCCTTGGAGACAGCGACAGGACCCGCCCCCGTCCTCGGGCCACAGACTCAGTCTCCTTATCTGGCCGTGGAATGCACGGTATCCACACTCCAGGGCCCTGGGGCCGCACCTCCTCTCTCTTGCGACCGCCACACGCGCAGGACCTCCACATCTACAAGTGGGGTTGGGGGACTGCTCTCCGTCTCGCCAGGGGCCCCGCCTCGACACGCAGAGGACTTGGGGAGTGTAGTGGGGGAGATCCTAGCCTCAGCCGCACTGTGAATGCCGCACCCGCGTCGCGCCGAGGGAGAGCGTGGGCTCAGCGCGTGGCGCCTGGAGCCTCTGACTAGAACAGAGTTGGGGGAGAGGGTGGAAATCCCCGGGTGAGTCAACTGGTGCCGGAGGAGGGGGCGAGGTCCTGAAGCACTTCTGGGCCTGGGACCGAGCGGGGCCCGTGCCACGCGCGCCTGCACACATGCCCCATACCCCATACCCCGGCCCCAGGGGGAAGATGAGGCGCCAGAGTCGCACAGTCACGTTCCCTTTCCTTCCAGCACAAAGCCACGTCCCCTCAGAGGAACTGAAGAAGGCTACTCGAAGAAACTGAGGCAGAGAGCCAAATGTGTAGATGGTGAACGAGTGGCTTCCTCCGGAGACCCGCCCCTTCGGCTTGCAGGCTCCGCGGCGTACAGCACCTTTTGCCCCGCCGGAGTCAGCCAAGAGGGGCGCCCTACCCACCTCCTACACACTCCCCAAACTCCCCGGGCAAGCTGTCCTGACTTCCAGTCCGGTCAAAGCGCTCGGATTCCGCCTTTTCGCCACTAACTTCCTGCCGCGGGGTAAGGCAGGGAGTGCAGTCTGGGGTTTCGCAGTCGAGGCCGCGCCGGCCGCCTGGAGTAGTGGGGAGGGCCCACGACGACCACTCCCTCAGCGCAGCTGGAGCACCGCGGCGCGCAGGCGCCGCGGTGAGCCCCTGCTCCCCGGCCGGGCCCCTTGGCTGGGATCCCGCGACCCAAGAAGACGGGGCCGCCTTTTTGCCTCCCCCTCGCCAAAGCAAGCTCACCTGGTTAGGCGGGCCCGGGTCCCTGCCCTGGCCGGAGGGGCTTTGGCGCCTTCGTCCCCGGGACGGCCGCGGCTGGGGCTGGGGCTGCCCGCCGGGCTCGGCTGCGTCCCGGGGCTTGGGACCTGGATGAAGCGGGGGGCGGGGAGAGGCACCGCCTCGGTCCCCCCACTCGCCCCGCCCTTCTCCCCCGCCCCTTTCCGGCGGTAGCTGCAATGAATTCCAGATGTGAGCTGCGAGCGAGGAGGGCGCCGGGGCCGGTGGGGGTGGTGAGCCGGTAACCTTTGTCCGCACCACACCCCCACCGGACCACTCCCGCCCTGTTCCTCCCAGCCCCCTCCCGTGAGAACCTGCTGGAGCGTGACGTCACTCAGCCCCGTGACTTTACGTTGCTCCTGGCCAGGTGGCCTGAACCTGTAACAAGTGTCTCCAAGTACAGGTGTACTCTTGGCCCATCGCTGGGACCCTGGAGTTGGAGGACAGCATGGGATCCTCTTTATTTATTCAACAAGGAGTCATGAAGCACCTACTAAGTGTCATCGCAGTAAATAGGAATTAAGTGCCTATTGTGTGTTCATTAAAAAAGAATCAAGTTCCTACCAATTGCCACGCCCTGTCCCAAATACAGAACTGTTTTCAGCGGTGACAGGAGCTCAGAATTCAGGCACTGCATTCACTCCCCTAGAAGACTGGATGCAACCAGCAGCCTACCCGGCCTTTGTCCATGGCTGTCCTGCCCTCTCTGCCCATTGACCAGCAAGCCCAGGTTGGGCCCTGCCTGGCAAGTTGGGGCCAACATTCTATCTGGTTCTTTTTTTCTTTTTGGGAGAGAGAGAGAAACATTGATTTGTTGTTCTGCTTATTTATGCATTCATTGTTTGATTCTTGTATGTGCCCTGACTAGAATCAAACCCACAAACCTTGGCATATCTGGACCCATGCTCTAACCAACTGTGCTACCTGGCCAGGGTTCATTGGTGGATTCTTGTATGTGATTGACCAGAGATGGAACCTGAAACTTTGGTGTGCTGGTGCAATGCTCTAACCAACTAAAAACCCTGCCAGGCCCTCTATCTGGCTCTTGTTTACTCCTCTTTCCCTCGCTCAGCCTTTTAGGAGAGTACTGTTTGTGAAAATGCATATATAACCTGTTTATATGTTCATTTACCAAATACACTGAACACCTGGTATGTACTGGACACTATTCTAAAGGACAGAGACAAATCAAGGAACAAAACAGGCAAAACTCCCTGTCCCCTATGGAGCTGATGTTCTACTGGGTGTGTGCAGAATATCCAGAATATTGCAAGAAGAAGAAATTGGTAAATTTCCTGGGAGAGGAACTTAAAGATGGAGACAGCGCAGGGGACAGAGGCTGCTTTAACTCTACGAATTCTTTTGACCATTGTAACTTGTGCATATTATTGTAACATCTTGTTTTTAAGATTTTATTTATTCATTTTTTAGAGAGACGAAGAGGGAGGGAGAAAGAGAGGGAGAGAAACATGGATCAGTTTTCCCTGGCCTGCCCCCAGCTGGGGACCTGGCCCAGGACCCAGGCATGCGCCCTGACTGGGAATCAAACCAGTGACCTTTTGGTTCACGGGCTCAATCTACTGAACTGCACCAGCCAGGGCTTATTGTAACATCTTTAACCATTCCAACAATAAATTAAATTAAAAAATTAAGCCTGCTTGATTCCCAGACAGTGCAATAAAAGGAAGGGAAAGGATAGGCGCACTCTTCTGCATGTGTATTATACTTCAAAAAAGCAAAGCAATGAAAACATATCTATATTCCCATGTTTATTGCAGTGTTATTCACAATAGCCAAGATGTAGAAACAACCTGTGTCCTCCATTGGATGAATGGGTAAAGAAAGTGTGATATATGTATATAGATATATATGTCCATATATATAATTTTCCACTTATAATTCCACATATATAAAATATACAGGGCCTGGCAGAAGTAATACCTGCTTGAGTGTGGTTGGTAGGGTAATAATATGGGTGTAATAATTTATAGCTTTAATTTGAACATTTCACCTAAAATGTCATATGGTGTGTTTGAGTGTGATGCTTTACAGAACTACATGCTTATGATTTTGTAACAAAACAGGGGTGTTATTTGTGCCAGACCCTGTATATAATGGAATATTATGCAGCTTTTAAAAAGGAGAAAATCCTGTCATTTGCAACATGGGTGGACCTTGAGGGCATTATGCTAAGTGAAATAAACCACAGGGAAAGACAAATAGTGCATGGTATCACTTATATATGGAATCTAAAAAACCAAAGTCAAACTCGTAGAAACAGTAGAAAGTGGTTGCCAGGGGCTGGAGATGAGGAAATAGGAAGAGGTTGGCAAAAGGATACAAATTTTCAGCAATAAGATAGATAAGGTTTGAGAATCTAATGTGAAACATGGCGACTATAGTTGCTAATATTATATGATATAATTGAAATTTGCTGGGAGTAGAACTTAAATGTTCACACACAGACACACACACACACCACAAAAACACTGATAAATATGTGAAGTGATGGATATGTTAATTAACTCAATGGGGGAATTTTTCAGAATGTATACATATATCAAATCACTATGATATGTGCTTTAAATATCTTAGAGTTTTATATGTCAATGATATCTCAATAAAGCTGAAATTTAAAAAAATTAAAGCTGCTTGATACTCAGACAGTGCAACCAATAAAAAAGAAGTAGGTGTACCTGGCTGGTGTGGCTCAGTGGATTGATTGCTGGCCTGCAAACCAAAAGGTTGCTGGTTGGATTCCCAGTCAGGGCACATGCCTGGGTTTCAAGCCAGCTTCCCAGTAGGGGATGCGCAAGAGGCAACCACACATTGATTTTTCTTTCCCTCCCTTACCCCTCTAAAAATTACATAAATAAAAATCTTTTTTTAAAAAAAGAGATAGGTATACTCTTCTGAATGCATACTATGCCTCATAAAGAGTGCTAAAAAGTGCCCTAGCTGGTGTGGTTCAGTGGATTGAGCACGGGCCTGTGAATCAAAGAATCTCGGTTCGATTCCCAGTCAGGGCACATGCCTGGGTTGCAGGCCAATTCCCACCAGAGAATGCATGAGAGGCAACCACACATTGATATTTCTCTCCCTCCCTCCTTCCCCTCCCCTCTAAAGATAAACAAATAAATAAAATCTTTAAAAAAATAAATAAAATCTTTAAAAAAGAGTTCTAAAAAGCAAAATGATAAAGGAAATTAAAATGGAACCATTAATGTATACTACAAAATTAAAATGGGTAGTCT
>PVKM010022732.1:0-21623 GCA_004027735.1 Carollia perspicillata
AAAACCACAAACTGAGCCCTACCGACTCATTTCAGAGGTAAGGAAAGCAAGATGGGTACACAGGAGGTTCCTATCACACAGTAGTGAGCAGCAAAGCAAGCCTGGTCTTGACTCCTAGATGTTGCTTATTCCTTCGCCGAGTCACCTCCCATTCAGGGAGTCCAGTGGAAGCTGGGGGGTGGGTGGCGGGGGTGAGAGAGCAGAGGTGGCTACCTGGAAGGACTTGATGAAGGTCCACAGCAGGGTCCGGATGCCCTCTCCACGGCTCAGCAGCTTGACCAGGCGCATGACCCGGAAGAGGCGGAAGAAGGTGATGGAGATGCGGGAGTTCTCCTCTGCATTCTGGAATCCATCGGCAATAGGAAGTGGTAGTTAACACAGCAACAGAGGCGGGTGGGGCAAGAGCGGGGTGGGCCCTGCTCGAGCCACACAGCCTTGGCTGGGTCAGAGCCAGCTCAGGGCAGGGTTGGCTGCACTAGGTTCTCTCCCCTGGCCATAGATGGGAGGCCAGCACCCACCTTTTTCGGGTGGATGACCCAACCCTGAGGTCTCTTCAGAGCCAGGTTGTGCCCAGGCCCCTGAACCCACGTCCCTTTTCCTGTTTTCCCAGCTTCTCCTTCTTTCCTAGTTGTTGGTCTGCTGGTGGGGCCACAGAAGATTCCCAGAGGAACTTCCATATGCCCTGAAATCTAGGCTGGGAGCTGGCCTCTGAGGGTATGCCCTGCCTTGGCTGCGTGCTGAAAAAGCAGCCCAGCCTCTGTTCCGCGTGGCCTGGCTGAGGGTCCTGCATCCTAAGTGGGATCTGGTTCTCTGTGAGGTGACTGCATAGGTTGTGGTCCCCATCCCTGGCCTTTGGGATGATTGCACAGAGGTTCCTGGTGGGTGGGGTGGGCTGCCCACTGAAGGACCTTGTGCACTGGCTGCTCAGGACTCAGCGCTTCGGTTGTGTCAACTCCTACTTCCCAAAGCCCCTGCCTCACATGGCCTCGGGCAGGAGGTAATGAGGCATGGCTTAGTGTTGGGCGAGTGTCTGGTTTGCAGCCTTTGCCTTCACTGAGGCTCTGAAGTTGTTCCCCTTCTCCTCCCCTCGGCCCTGGGGCCTCTAGGAGACACCCCTTCTCCGGGTTGCCTGAGACCTGGGAGGAGGTGAGAAAGACAGTTGCTTGGGGTGAGAGGACCAAGGGGTCCTGCTCAGAGCAGATCATCTCCTCCAGGAAGTCCTGGATGGGAGGGCAAGGGGAAGGGGGATGGAATCAAGGCCATAGCAAGCTGAGGCGGGACTATGGTGCTGGACTGTGGGGGGGTGCCTGCTGGCTGAGGGATCCACCTCCGCATGCTGGACCTGGAGGGTCCTGGGGCTTGGGCACATGCCTGGCCAGGCCTCAAGGCTCTGGAAAGGCTTCTCTGTCACCATCCGCCTCTAGAACTGAGAAAAGCATGGACTGACCCTCTGACCCTCCTCCTGCCACAGGGGCCAAAGAGCCGGGGGTGGTGACCCCAGGCAGCCACTTGCCTGCTCCCCAGAGCTAGTGCAGCTCACCCAGCCCCTTCAGCATTGCACTGGGAGAGAACTGACCTTTGGGCTTCCTGTTACTGTTCCCATCGCTGCCTCTCTCTGGGTCATTGCTGGGCCCCTGTGTTGGCCCTCCCCATGTCTCAATTCACGTCTCTGGCTTTGTTTTCAATCATTTCCAGGTTGGAGCCTCCCTGACACAACCCATGCTGAAAATCCCACTAGCATGACAGCCCTGAAGGGCTCCCACAGGCTCTTCGTCTGAACCCCGCTGACTGCTACTGACGTGGCTGGTTGCTCCAGAAGCCACTCATCTGACGGCTATTCAGAATGGGAGACCCACGGGGGAGGGGGCAGAACTCAGAGGCCCCGCAGCTCCCAGGAGTGCTGCACAGAAACCAGCAGGAAGGGTCTCTCCGGACAGGGGAAGAGTTACAGTATCTTTTCTACATCCATACCAGAGCTGTCTCTCATCCTCACGGGGCTCCTGCTCCCCTTGGGCAGGGCAGACTTGTGGATGCTGGGGAAGGAAGGGCAGGCAGCCATCCTCGTCTTGCCCTAAGCTCTACCCTGCTGTGGATTTGGAAGTCTTTGTGTCCTTAATCTCTGCATTTCTATCACCTGTGTATCTACTTGAAATTCTATTTTCTCTCCTTAAAAGAAGACTGTGCGCCCCCAGCGAAGTATGCAGAGGAGGCTCAGGGGTTCATAACCCAGCTGTCAGTCCCACCACGTCGGGAAATGAGGAGAAGAAAGAACAATTAAGCAGGGAACTCAGCCGTGAGTGTCAAGAGTTTGAGAAGTTGTGCCACAGGGGCGTCTGGATCTGGTAAGCTAGAAAACAGAAATCAAGCTTGTAGCGTGACTCCCACTCTGGCTCAGAGCCTCCCCGGCTGCTGCGGCTCCCTAATGCCCCGGAAGGAGAATCGACACGTTTCCACTTGGACACAACCACTTCCTCTCATAAACCCAACGACCACGCAGTGAGGGAGCAGGTCCCGGCGGCCACCCCTGCGAGGTCGGGGGAGAACACCCAGGTCTAGACTTTCCCTTGGCAGCCTTCCAACCAGCCCGGGGTGGGCGTGTCAGGAACCAACCCACCCAGTCTTGCCTTGCTTGCTGATTCGGAGCTCAGGGGATCGCCCACTCACTAAATGTGTGACAATAGCTTTTTGGAGAAGGCTATTCCAAGGAGAGCTTAAGGTCATACCAAGTAGCATTGCCATCACTTTAGCCAAAGTGAATCAGAGACTTCTGCATTAAGAGTGATTCAATCAAACATTCGAGTTTGTTTTTCTGCTTGCAGTCTGCTGCAGAGAAGTGGGTATTGCCTAATTTCAGCAAACTCAGGGATTTAGAAAAATTCACAGGTAACACTGTTGGAGTGACTGGAAATTCAACCCTACTCTCAGTAACAAATTCCAGCTTAAACCTTTTGCTGTGGCCTTCAACTCCGAGCTCAAGGGAC
The DNA here is from genome assembly GCA_004027735.1 of Carollia perspicillata. Lineage (NCBI taxonomy): Eukaryota > Metazoa > Chordata > Mammalia > Chiroptera > Phyllostomidae > Carollia > Carollia perspicillata. The sequence continues at coordinate 2,982 of PVKM010022732.1, forward strand.
GCCAGTCTACACAGATACTTGAAGGAAGAATGTCACCGTCTGCCTGCCTTTCCGCCTTCTGTTAGATCACCACCCTCTTCCCTCTTTCCCCTGGAGGCCTTCCCATGGCTCTCATAGGTGCCTGTGCAAATGTCCCAATTAACTCAAGGTTAGAGTCTTAGCCAGTAGCGTCCTCAGGGGGCTAAACAGGAAATTCCCCTTGGGTCCAGTTCTCTCCCAGTGGCTCATTAGACAGTTAAGATCACAGTGAATTATCACCCAAAGGGAAGTTCGGGGAGGGAAGGAACACCGTTACACACACAGCACGTCACAGGTCACACGAGACCAGGCAGGGGAGGTGCGAGACGGACGCGGTGGCCACATGCAACAGGAGCCAGGCTGGGCTCTGGGAGACTCTGAGAGTCAGGTGGGTAAGAGTGGGGGGTGTCAGAGGAAGTCACAGAAGTTCAGAGCACGGTCTGTAGGGTTGGTCTTACCATAAAGGGAGAGCATTGGGTATGTTCAGCTGGCTTTAAAGAAAGGCAGATAGAGATAAGCTGTAATAAGTCTTCAACGAGGATGTCGGTATTGTAGGTCTTGGCTAACACAGGAGCAACACAGTGGCAAGAGAGGGCAAAAGGAAACAGTGACAGAAATACGCAACCGTGGGCCTGGCAGGTTCTGCACCCTGAGTGTGGGCTCTGCGGCACGGGGCTCACTTCAGTCAAGGTCCCGTCTCTGGCCCCAAGTTAAATAATCCACACCCGTTACTCACGAGGTCTTCTCAACTTTGTGGATGGAGGTTTGGTTTTGTTTTTTAAAATCTGCCATGTGTTCTAAGGTAAACTTTAAGGGCTTGCACTTTATTCGCTCTAGCTTTACCCCAGCATTAGCAGCTGAAGGAGCTCACAGGCAATGACCGCTCGGGTTTAGAGGAAGGCTGCGTTTTAATTCCCACTGAGGAGGATCTAAAGGGGTGGCCCTCAACTCCCTCCAGAGCAAGGGGTTAGTCCTCAAGCTGAAGCTCAGGTGGGAGGCGGTCCTGCTTAGCTACTACTCTGTAGGTGTGGAGAATGTTGGCCATAGCACGAACAATGAATGTAGAATGGTTTTGTAAATTTGAAAGCCCCACACACAATTTAAGGTATGATTATCAACACCCTAAGAGGTTGTTCTCATGGGCTTGACTGCTGAGCTAATTTGGGGGCAGGTGCTGCAGAAAGTGGCCACAAGTGAACGTGCCCGCTCTCTGCCCAGGTCCACGCACCTACCTCTGGAAGGTGCCCCTAACCTCCGTGCTCCGGCACAGAGAGCTAAGCCCTGACTGATCCTGACCTTCTGAGCTGTTAACTCTTTCTAGGAGGTCCTGACTTTGCTTTTACCCTCCACTTTCAGATGGTTGCTCTTGTGTTTCTGCTTTTCAGGTACAAACAAAGAAACATTGTAATGGGATTTTTGAAGGACAGAAATGTGTACTAGACATTGGCTTGCAGACTTAAAATTCTCCTTTGGCAACAAATTTCTCAGCAAACTCCTTTTTTGGGGAAGGGTGGAGATACAGGGCGAGGCTCGGGAAGAAAAGGAAAGGGACACTCTCTAGTCATTTACGGAGCACAGCCCAGATCTCCATTCCTGCTTCTTGAGGACCATGAGCTGCCAGGTCAGTGCGCGGGCCTGGAGGATGGGCTCACTAGAAGGTGACGAGCAGGCTGGGATGAAACACGGAAACACTCACACACAAACACACACACACAGAGGAAATTTCAGGTGGTCAAGTGCCTGTGCTCCTGTGTTCATGGGTAAGGAGTTCTGTGGTTTCTGAAGCTTCGGTGAAGAAGGGAGTGTGAGGGCCAGACAGAGGTCTAACTCTACTATGCACTGTGCCCAGGCATTAGGCCAGGTCCCCAGTGGGCTCAGTTCCACCCTGAGAACTCTCAAAGCCTCCCCATTACTGCTGAGAACCCTGGGCAAATGCTGGAAGGTCGTCTGGATCAATCCCATCCCAAACAGGACCAGGGTGAAGACAATTTAGAGAGCCCATCTGAGTCACCAAATGAATTAACCCCCAACCACTGAAGATTTTAAATTATTTATTTTACTTTACTTCTTAAACAGTCAGAATCCTTCATTTGGGATTTTTAAATGCTTTTTCTTATTGACTTTTAGTATTTTATAGCTCCCATTTGAGATCTCAGCTATTTAAGTCATATTTTAGTTCGAAATTTAGCTTTAGGTCGGTTCTAATCACCTTGATCCTACCTTATTGTTTTAATAACATGTGTAACAGGGAAGAGGTCAGGAGGAGCTGTGAGGGCAGCAATGAGCGTGAGGACAGAGAATCGGGGATCCGTGTTGGGGCCCCGCCCCCAGTGATGACAGTGCTCTAGACTCTCACTGTGGGAGCAGCAGGAGACACTCAGATCCAATTTTTTCTCAGGCTCTAAGCCATGCTTTGCAGAGGGCTCTGTGGCTTGCCAGGCAGGGTTGCCTGTCAACCTCTCACATAAGCCTGCTCTGTATGAAGAACTATGTTTACAAAATCCATGGTCTCAAAAATAACTAACCACTCATAATAAAATCAGAAAGCAATAATGGAATGATTTCTGAGTGGAACCAAGAGGGAGGAGCCTCACACACAGCCCGTTCTTGGGAACCTATGTGGTTCACTGACACACTTAGCAGCCCCCAGAGGAGGTTCCTAGATGACCAGGTGCAGCTGTTCCCATCCTTGGTCCGCTTGCCCAGCTGCGATGGAACCCCCTGGTGAGCTGGAAGGGGAGACTGCACCAGCTGGACTTGGGTACCTGTGCTTTTAGCACAGAGAGGTGTTTGCATTTTGGCCACTCTCTGTGACTCCCTAGTACCTCTTAAAAAACCACCTGGCATCAGTTCTACTTTTTGAGCTAAATTCAGACTTAGTTGGTAGCCTGGAGTACTTGTGTCATCCATCTCTGACCCCTTTCCAGATTTGCTCCCAGTTGCCCTGAGTTAGCTGACAGTTTCTCCAACCATGGTCTTCCTGGGGAAGACGTGTGGTAGGATTCCCTGAAGACTTATGCCCCACGAGCCCGGAGACCCTGCCGGCACTCCCCTGCCCCGGGAGCCAACAGAGCTGCTTACTTACCCCAAACACTCTGGCTGAGCTTTAACACTATGCTCTATCCACTAATGACGGGTGTGCAGTAAATTTTTGAGCAACCAATTCTTTCATCTTTGTTTTCTAATGCTCTGGTAACGTTCAACAGGTTAAAGATATTGGGTCAATTAACTTAATTTGTTCATGCAAGCTGTACAAATGCAATGAGGTTATTATATGTGAGGCAGAAGAAACCAGAACATTTTTAGAAAGAGTCCTGGCTAGTGCTTCCAGCTAACAGGCTCAGGGCAAATTGAAAGGAAAGGCCAATTAACTTGCTGCAATATACTTATGCAGATTAGCTTGTGTTGGTATAATTGGCAAGGATGACAGGAGTGGTGCTGGGCAGCTAGTAAAAGGCAGTTTCTGCATAAAGTTCAGGATCCAATCAGAAGTGTCGCCTCAGTGGATGGGCCTTGGCTTCTGGAACGTACTCACGGTTCCTGCTCACTGGGGTACTGTCTCTAGACCACACATAGGTGCCCAGGGAAGCTCGGGGCACACAGGAGGCTGGCAGAGCGAGGCTTCTCCTAGGTGGGAGGATCTCCCAAGATGATGGATATGACAGTCAGTGGAATATGTTTCCCAGTTGTTAACATTACCTTGTCTCTCTGGGAAACTAAAAGCTCTTAACCGTATGAAAAGGGACTTTCTTCTTCCTTTTTTTTTCACAATCACGAGGTGAAGATTAGTAGGGATTTCATGGCTAGGTAGTAGATATCTAGGCTGGAATATCCAACCAAGAGAGTATCCCCTTGAGATCAGTTGCTTAGAGAGCATTTTGAAGAGTTCATAAGCTACTGCCGCACCCTCCTGGACACATCGACTTTGAAAGGCGCAGTCTCCCTCTGACCAGGGAAGGCTGGCTCTAGGCTGAGTCAGGAACAGGCTCTACAAATGGGCTGCCCAGTTCCAGTGGCTGCTATTGAATCAATGGCTATAATATGGTCACTGGGATCCCTCATTCCTCTGAAATATGAGTCAAAAGCAATGTCATGGGAGTATGAGAGTCTTTTACTGGCTTACCCTGCGTTAGTGCATTGTTTCTCTTTTTTTAACCTTTTGTCTAAAACCTAGGGAGTGGACGTGATATAAATTTGATTCCAAATCATCTGAAATACAGGTTCCAACTGGCACTGCCTCCACCGCCACCCTATCCAAAGCTCTGCTTTTGCTGTCTCTACTCTCACCTCAACGTGATCTGCAAGACAGGATGGCTAGTTCAGTTGTGAGAGCGCCCTGGTGTGGCGGAAGGCCGAGCGGCTGGGGCTTCGTTGGTGCGACCCCAGTGAATCTGGGTGGGAGGACAGCGATCAGGCTGGGACATACAGAGAGACCTGGGAATGGCAGGAGCCAGGGTCTTCAAGAGACATGTGATGCCACCTTCACGGTCTCTATCTCCTCTTTCAAGCAGGAGAAAAGGATGCCCAGGAACCAGTGTGGCCTGTAGGTGTGAAGGAGCTGGGAGTACTGCAGCGTAGGGCCACCGGGGGTGGCAGCAGGGAAAGGCATTTTCCGCAGGCCAGAGCAAAACATGTTTTAAACTGCAACCTTCCAAAGTTGAATTAAGACCTTCCTTGCTACGGGAGATACAAAGTTTAAATAAGCACAAGTCAACTGGGATATAGAAAAGTTGAGGGTAGGTGTCGATGGCTTTTAGATATAAGGGCGAATGAAGAAAAGATGGGCCCTTGGAAGTCATTCTTAAGCAGAATTTCCATTCTGGTCTGGAATGAATGGGGAGGTAAATGGATCTGAGGAGGAGGAGGAGTGAGAAAAGGAAGACAGGGGAGTCATGAGGGGGACAAAAATGCTGGACAGAAAAGCACAGGGAACAAATGAAAAGAAGCCCAAAGAAGACAAAGTGGGGAGTGGAAAGAACAGCACCCCAACCCCATGTCTGCCACGTTGCAAACCCACTAGCTGGCATCTGTTTCTCCAAGGAAAAATTCTAGCCTGAAGAAGACAAGCTCTCTTAAATCTTTGTGGCTACAGGCACCCAGATGAAACGCCATTTCAGAGCATACCGTGAGGGGAACTTTGGCCCCAGCGGGGCTGGAGGAGAGGTATAGAACATGCTCTTCTGTCTCTGTGGGCTGCATTGTGGAGAGGGGACAGTGGTGGTCAGCCTGTAGTATTAGCTGCCTGGAGGCCAGCTCCTGTGGCTGGAAGCAGCTTAACCTGCAGGAGTCACTGTTATCCACCTGCAGCCTGATGTCTTCCCGAGTGCTGTTACATGCCAGATACTCATGCTAAACAAGACTGATTACCAAATCTCCAGGGTGGTTTTATTTTCCCTTGGGAAGGATAGCCAGTGCCAAACAAACAAACAAACAAACAAACATCCCCATAAAGAATAAATGGATGAAATGAGCTGTCAGCAGTGCTATGTACATGAAAGAATTCTGAGAGGGCGGGAGGGAGGGAGGCAGAGAGAAGGTAGAAAGACGGAGAACAAGAGTTAAGAGAGAGAAACAGAGATTCAAAAAGGAAACAAATGAAAGCGAGGTGGGGCACAGACACGAAGAGTAAATGGCAATGCTTTTGGCGGGATTTGGGGGCCTTTCTGAGCCTGCCTGAGATGTAGCTCCCTCACCCTCTCTCCTAGGTCATGGACTATTCTAGGCCCCCTTGCTTTAAAAGCTTTCTGGCAAATATAGCAACCAGAGCTTGCTCGGCCTGTGAGAATTAAAGTAACAGACACTGGCCGGACCCAGATGGCTGTCTGGTCAAACCAAGGAGTGTGTTGTGACAGCTTCCTTCCACTCTTCTACTTTAGGTACAAGGAGAGGGTTGTATATGGATAGAGAAGATGAGAATAAAGGAGGAAAGGAAAGGAAATTAAAGGAAGACAAGAGCAAAGAGTCTTCACTAGAAGGTGCAGGGCAAGGGGAGTCTTGGTGGGCCATAATGGTCTGATCTAACACAGCTGAATGAGGAATCCACACCGGGATGTCCACAGGAAATCAGGCCTCCCTGAGCCTTCCAGGTCAAGCCTGCAGGACGTGTCTCAAGGCACCAGCGTTGGGAGAACTTGCTTGGATGGAGCTGCTGTATCAGGCCTGTCCATTCTACCACGTCTGACCTCACCCTTTGTCTCTGCCCACACAGCGAGCCTCACCCTCCAGAGGCCTGCGGGCCTTTAAAATGGTCCTTCCACGTCCAGTTGGACTGCCTGCCGATGGTCATGTGCCGTCTCCTTGCTGAGGATGAGTGGCACTCTGCTACATCTCTCGAGGGCCAGCTTTACTTCCAAGCAGAGGAGAACACTGTGGCCTGTGTAAAACAACTAAAGGCTGGGGAGCATTGCCCTCATTTGGGGGTCATGTTCCTGAAAGTCATATTAGACACACTAGATAGTCAATCTTTAGGTTGAGCATTCCCTTTCCTCTTTAAAGGTAACATTTCTTTTTGGAAGGGTAGCAGATCAGTCACTACACCTTAGTATGACTTAGTGTACTGGAAACAGGACGCCTTGGTCATGCTGCTTTTGTTGGGGGCGGGTGGGAGTGAGGAAGCTGATAGGGAGCTCCATGAGCAACAGAAGAAGGGATCTGCCCTGGCTGGTGCGGCTCAGTTGGGTGTGGGTGGCAGGTTGTGGGTTCCATCCCAGTTGGAATGCATAGGAGAGGCAGCTGATCAATGTTTCTCTCTCACATCGATGTTTCTCTCCTCTCTCCCTCCCTTCCCCTCTCTCTAAAAGTAAATAAATAAAATCTTTTTAGAAAAGAAGAAAGAAGGAGGGGTCCAGCAGAGAGAAATGGAAGTGCAGGGAGATTCCAAGGGCCCAGTCTGCCCCACCGCTTTGGACTGACACCACCAAACCTCACTTTAGTTTTACCTTAGAATCGCCCAGGCTGCACTGGCCATGGTCATTTAGACAAGGTCTGGCAATGAGCCCCCTGCACTAATCGTGAGAGTCAGGGAAAATTCTGAGTTGGCCTTGCTGTTAGAGAGCTGTGACAATGAGTGAGTTGTCCCCTGCCTCTACTGCCAGTGTCCTTGTCTGTGCAACTGGTGCTCCTGGGCTGTGTGACCCAGCAGACGCTCGGTGTGTGCTCATAGGAGCAATGGGATGGGCGTGGGCCAGATGGTCTCCAAAGGTGCATCCCTTCTAACATTTGTGGATGAATCCACTTTCTGCCTTTACCCCTCAGCACAGCTCTTGGTGGGGCATTGGGCCTTGCCTTTCTTGTGCCGTTCTGGCCCCTCTCTGCTATGGCAGGGACAGCAGAAGGCAGACTAAGAGAGCCAGGCTGAGGGCTGGCATGGGCGTCATGAGTTGACACAGGGAGAGAGGGCTGGAGTGCGCCGGCTGAGCTCTCTGACTCAGCCTTGACAGGCAGCAAACCCTCTGTGACTCAGAATGACTGCTTTTCTTGTCATTCCAGGCCCCGAAGCCAGAGCAGGAACCAAGCTTGCTTTATTTACTATTTGTATGGGAAGCCAGTAAGGGACAGTTATTTAGGAGCTCTGCCTGTGAGTTTGTGGTGGCAACGTACCACTGGCTTCAGGAGCCGGGGTTAGGCGGCTTTGGGGCCAGCACCTGGAGGCCTCCATGTGTGCCCTGCTGGACAGTCCCTGAAGCTCAGCTCCATCCCCCTCTCGTCCCTGCTCTTATCTCTCCCCCACCCCCATCCCTGGTTGTCCTCTCGAGTTCCAGATGTCAGGTGGGCCCACCTGATACTCCCTTTGCCCTTCTCTTCACAGCCCCATTAAGTAGGCCGTTGATCCCAGAGCGTGCATTGCTTTCGGTCTGAGCATTCCCAGGGCAGCCTGGACACCCTTGGTCGGGCACTGGCAGCCCCGCCAGGTGTAGAGAAGTTAGGCCCCAGGCCACGTTGCTGGGAGTGCACTGAGGACTTGTGAGTGGCAGGGGCCCTTTGGTGATGCTGTGTGCAGGCCAGCCTGGTCCAGGGAGTTAGCCAGTGGGCTCTGTGGAAACACAAGACTCAATTCTTCCACAGAAATAGATTTGAATCCCAGTCTTGCCAACCATTAGCTACAGGCAAACTGTCCATCCTGCATAATTACGTCTGGTTTCCTCCTGTGGGCAATAAGCGCTTTGTGGTGTCACTCTGACCATCGTGTGTGTGACGTCCTAGTAGGATGCCTGATACATGCTCATCGAACAGCAGCCCTCATTCTCCGCTTCCCCTCCTCCCCTTCCTGGTCCCTGCCCTGCCTTGCGCCAGTCAGCTCAGATCACAGCCAGGACCGTTATTACTTTATTCTCCTGCTCTGCTCATGTGTGTGGACTAGCACTTTGGCTCCTAAGCAAAAGCTTCAGCTTATCTCCCTGTGAACTTTCCCCAGGAGCTCTCCATGCCTTACGCCATCTTGGTCCTGTTCCTCAACCTGAAGGTCCTGCCAGGGCCTTCTCTCAGGAGGATTTCCACATGAGCCATCCCAAAGCCTTGGGAGCTTTATGAAACGAACTCCACGTTAGATCTAGAATCTGCCTCACAATCAGAAAATGCCCCATTCAGAACCAAGGAGTGCTAGAGTGGCAAAGGCCCTGTGAGACCATCGCTACCTGCCCCCCAACTCCATTTGTATTCAAGGGAATTGAGGCCCACAGAACGGGTTTACTTGCTCTAAGTTACGTGGCTTAATGGTGCCAGAACTGGAAACAGAACACAGGCTTCTTAATTTGCACTTTGGGAATATTTCACTGTACAGGTAACGCAAGAATCCAGACCTCTCTGCCTGTCTATTGTGCAACAGACTTTAAAAAACAGAATGATAAAGAAGAGTGTTGGTAAGGCTGTTGACCGGACACCCAAATTGATTCCAACTTGGGATGCGAGGGAGCAGTTTCTGATGCTACGATAAAGCCATTAATAATCACAGGGTACGTCTCTGGGTTGTCTCTGGAAAATATAATATCAGACCCAAGAAATAAAGGAAGACCAGAAGCCTTCCTTAGAGTGACCAGGCGCTGCACTTCGCCCTCCCAGGGGACACAGAAGCAGGGAAGCCTCCAGCTGAGAGCTAGGCAGTGCCCCAGGGAGAAGAAGGGCAGTGGAAGCAGAATGCAGCATAACCACGCAAGGTGGAGGACTTATGACCACCTCTAATCGCATCCGCAGTGGTTCGGGGGCATTCCCCCGGTGTGAACAGAAACTGAGCCACAGACTGGCTCTGAGTACACAGGGTCCCCCGGCTTCATGCTGGAGGCCCCGTCCCACTCAGTCTCTGGCTCTCTCCTGTCTTTCTCTCCCCCTGGGTGCTCTTCACCACTGTCATGGCTTTGGATATTATCTACATGCTGACAACTCCATGCCCCAACCTCAGACTGTGTGCCCACTGCCTACCTGCCATCCCCATGGAGAAGTGAAATAGACACATCCAAATGAGCGCCTCACGCAAACGTGCTCCACCTCCTGTCTTTCCCGGTTCACAGCAACTCCATCCTCCCAGGCTTAGGCTCAAACCTCACAGCCATCCTGGACGCCTCTTCCTCCCGCTCCCATATCCAGTCTGTCAGGAGACACTGTTAGTTCTGTTTTCAAAACAGACTGAGAATCTGACCATTTTCACCACTTCCACCACTCTGCTTTGTTGCAGCTCCCATCCCCTCCCTCTGGGTTACCACATCCACCTTCTGCATGCTGTTCTGGTTTCCACCCCGACTCCCGCATACAGCAAAGCCACCCTTGAAAAATGTAAGTCAGACTATGGGACATCTCTTCTTAAAGGCACTGGTGTCTCCCCTTCTTGCTCAGCATAAAACCCAAAATCTGGTCTCCTTCTCTGATCCCCTCCCCGCTCCTTCTCGCCTGCTCCTCCTGCCAGAGAAGCTGGCCTCCCAGATGTCTGCATGGGTAATTCACTCACTTCCACCTTATTTGAAACAGCACTTTCCTTCGCTGCTCTTTAGCACCTCTGACCCCCCTTACTTGACATTTTTCCTTTTCCGAAGCACTTAGCAGTTTTCCGCACACTGTATGACTGCCTTATTTTCTGTGCTCATTGCAACACTCACTGTTTTATTATTCCTCTGACCCTAGAAAGGCAGCTCAGGAGGAAGGGCTTTTGTTTTGTGGACTGATGTATTCCAGGTGCCTAACATCATACCTGACACACAGGAGGGGAGACGATACATACAGTGGAATGGAGGAGTGACGGTTCCTGGGGATGGGGAAATCCCTTTCCCAGAGGCAGAGGTGCCATAGCCTGGTAAAGGCTAGGAGGAAAGAGGTGTCTAAGGGAGGTGAGTTTAAATGTGAGGAAGTCAGAGGGCAGTTAGGATGAGCAGGGCTATCAGGTGAGGGTAATGAGTTGATTTCTGTAGGCCTAAACAAGTCAGAGATGATGCGTTACAGGTGGAAGGCCCTCATGGATTCCTCTGAGGCTCAAAGTATAGATTCCTGCCAGCTAGAACACCGGTCTGGAGATGAGTATCTTGTGAGGACAGTAAGACTAGAGGATTCTGGAAAGGCCTTAGCAGCACCCAGGGAAAACTCCCTAGAGCTATAAACTTCCATGCACCAGGAAGCGTCTAGACTCATAAGCTGCCAGTGGCCTACAGGCAGGACCATACAGGCAGACAGAGCTGCCCCTGAGACCAATTTGTCATCCTCAGTGCTGGTAGCTCTCCGAGTGCAGGGTCACACCAGAACTGTGCTTGTCAAACAGGCCTATTGAGGCTGGGGTTATGGGTGGTGGTCAGTAACCTGTGCTTGCTCTGTGCTGGCCATACCTGTTAACCACCTCTATGAGTCTAACCATATGGGAAACAGGGGTTCAGTGTCTGTGGGTAACCAGTTATGACATATAACTGGCCAGGGACTAGGCCCTCCTAGCTATTCTGGCAGGGACTGGGGGAAAATTTGGGGTACCACTGTCTCACCCATTCAATAGCACTTTACATTTCATATAGAATTCTAAAATAGATGCTCTTACTTGAGCTTCAAAACACAGTGCTACAAATATCATCATATTCCTTTGGTAGATGAGGAAACTGTCTTCTTTTACAGGAAGCAGCAGCAGCAAGACTCAGAAGCTTGCCAGCCTTGACTTCATGTCTGGTCCTCTCTTCCTCTCCCACACCACCTTCCTGCCTTGGGGGATATCATATTTGTTCTTTTGGTTCACAAGCCATTAATTGTGGGGAGGGAAATGAGTGCTGGGTCTCCGGACACCTCCCCTCACTGCCCTTCACACACACTGTCCCCATTTAATCTCCAGACAGCCCTTCAATCAAGAGGAGTAAAGAGCACCTCACTGTGGGGTAGAGGGAAGCTGGGGGTGTTACAGGTGCTTCAGAACTCCAAGGGAGGGCTGATAAATCATTTTTTGTTCAGAATATACAAAAACTTATGGTTATTTTAAATATAAATTACAGAATGTCAGGGCTGAACAAATCCAGGCTGGTGGAGGTACAGAAAGTGGGGCGTGTGAGATGTCTGTGCTTATCAAAGGGCATTGCATGTTAGAGAGAATGGGGAGCTGCTGCCCAGGGCCAAGTGCAGTGACGGGGCACCTCAGCAGGTCTGTACTCCAGCTGTGCAGCTCTGAAGGGCACTTAATCTCTCCACCAGCATCTTTAGCATCAGCAAGCTGGGAAGCTCATTCTCGCCTGTCAAACCCACAGCGCAGTTCAGAGTGACATGACACGAATGCAAGGGTGAGCTGCCAGCAGACAACCAGACACAAGTGGAAGGGTCCGCACGATGGCGTTCTGCTCTCCTCCTGTCATGCACCCTCCCTCTCGGCCCCCAACATAGCCACATTTTTTCTGTAGAAATTGTATGCCCTAAGAAGTTTCTTTTGCTTTGTCTTTGTTTTCCTTTAAAAACACCAACAGTTTGGGGGAAAAAATGGCACGTCCAGTGTTGACGTGGGCCTTGCTGACAGTGAAAACCCCAGAGGAACCCCAGAGGGATGGCAGAGGGTCCCCTCTGCATGCAGGGGAACAGCTCGCTGTCACCTTCCTGCATTTTCCCGCTGTCTATCAGGCTCCAAGTCCCTGGCACAGGTGTCAAAAGGATCTACACTTCTGTCTGAAAAGCTACAGCCTCAGAGGGCAGGGCCTACTGCTGCTCTCTCTTCCTTGTCTGTCCCCCAGAATATGCCCTCGGTGCAGAGCACTGCACAGTGCCAGCTCCGAGTACAAACGCTCTCGCCTTTACATACACACGTGCAACTCAGGGCCCCGAACAGCACCTGAGAAATGATTTAGGGCTCATCCAGACTGCAAAACTGGGAGTGTGCTCAGGAATGGTGGAGCGGAGTGTGAGGGAAGGGAGGCACAAAGCATATGTAGGAAGACTGATGTTTGTTTTTTTTTAAATAATCTACCATTTACTGGAAGAAGTCAAGGCCAAGTGCGCGCACGCGCACACGCACCCACGCACACACACACACACACTCATGAGCTGGGGTGACTTGGGAGACAGAGGGGCAACCAAATCTGGAGCTACAGGGTGAGCAGCGAGGGTGTGAGAGGCTAAGGGACGGTATGAGGAGTGTGACAGCCTCCTCCAATGTCCATCTGCTGAGAGGGGAGCAGACAGGGGCTTTGAACCAGGGGAATTAGGCAGATAAGATAACGTGTCAATTCAGCTAATCAGGAGCGAAATACGGAGTGGGGAGGGGATAGTGGGGTCAGTGGGGAGATAGACGGCGGCAGTTGGTAGGGTAGTCTTAAACATCTTTGATCAAAACTGTACAGCATCTGCTCTGTGCTGTTATTCAGGGTTCAGTGCATCAAAGGTTTGCACAAACATTACCAAGTCTCTTAATCAAGGAATAATTATGACAATAAAATTAACACATGTTAAAGACTAACTGCAGAGGGCTTGCCTATAGATAAAGAGAGAAGGTTTAAACATGCCAAGTAACAAAAAGACATGTGCAAGAACTGGTAGGAACTGTATAGGAGGAGGCAGCTCTTGGGGGAAGGCAGGCCTTGGAGCAGAGAGCAGGGGCTGGGGTTCTGCCTGAGGCCAGGGAGCCAGGGCAGGGTGTGAACAGGGTGGGAGTGGGAGAGAACCGGGAGGTGCCAAAGTCAGTTCTCTGGGCGGGAGGGAGGTGCTGCTGCCCCAGCAAGAGGGGAAAAAAGACCTCAGAGGAACTCTCTCTGTGCGGGTCACACAGCCACCTGGCTCTCTGGCCACTCCAGAGAAGAGGACTGAAAGCAGGACTCTGAACACAACTGGTTCTCTTCTTCTCTCCCAAATGAGCTGGAGGGGCTGATGTTAAATTGGCTGGAGCCCTTTCAATGTGACTGTAACAGGCAGGGCCTGGGGCCGACGGTGCAGGCAGAGACTGAGCCTTCACTCCAGAGTCCCATTTGGAGAGAACTCCTTTCCAAGATGCTTTGGGTAGAAAGGCAAGAGGGGCAGGGGCAGCAGTCTGGAGGTAAGGTGCAGTGAAAAGAGGTTTGGGTCCCCGCCCCAGCAGCTGCCCAGATGTTGTAAATGTCCCTTGGTTTTCTTGCTCCGTGGTCCCCATAGCTGCATCCTCCTATACAGTGTGAGTCATGCCGGGCTGATTGTAAAGGGAGAGAGAAAAAGATGCAGCAATCAAAACTTAAAGGAAAAGGAAGCCTAACTCGTTCCAAAGTTATAAAAAAGAATAGGAAAGTTTTCAAAATAAAGCAATAAGGAGAAACTCTTTTAAACCAATTTAAACAAACAAATAAAAAAAAAAAACTAAATGAAAATAAGGAGGTAGGGAGGAAAAAATATAATGACAAAAACAACAAACCAGGGAAAGACAATGAGTGTTAGAGCAGGCACGGACAGTCAGGTCCAGACGCCATGTACTTACGTTTACCTCGGTGATTGCTATATCAACAATGCTACCCACAACAATCAAGGCGTCAAACGTATTCCATGCATCACAGAAATAGTGCTGCATGGGGCAGAGAAGCCGAGGAAAGGAGAGAGAGAAGAGAAAAAAAAAAACCAACAAAGGAGAAAAACAAAACAAAAAGGAAGAGGAAAAATGAAAAAAAAAAAGCATGAAAGAAAGGAGAGAAGAGAAAAAAAAAATGAGAAAAGAAAGAGGTTACGTGGGCATATTAAATACTCTCTTACCACTCTACAGTCCTGGTGGCTCAAACCTGGGTAACCTGGTTTTCGTAGGGTGGAGAGGCCTGACAAAAGCTGGGTTAGTGCAAAGGTTACGCTGGGCTGTGGCCACCCTGGGAGGGGAGCCAGCGGCCTCCCACCGCCTGCTCCCTCCACTCGGCTCCGAGCTCCTGGGCCCGGCACAGAGGGCTGAGCTGGGACAAGCGGAAAAAAAGGAGGAGAAGCTCCCACTTTTTTTCCCTCACGGGACGACGGCAGGTTCAATAAAAAGCGTGACTGGAGGCGGGTAAAAATAGGAAATTAAAAAAAATAAATAAAAGGAGATAGAGAGAGCGTGAGTGAGAGGGAAACAGAGGAGGCAGAGGAAGAAGGAAGGAGGAGGGTTCCTGGGGAGGGCAGAGTCATACTCACATTAGTTTCACTGAGAATGACGTCAATTATGCTGCCAATTACGATGAGGAAGTCAAAAACATTCCAGGGATCACTAAAGTAACCCTACATAAGGGAGGGGCAGGCAGGATGGGGATTAAAAAGGAATATTAGACAGACAAGAACAGAGCAACAATCACCATCAGAACCACCGTCCGGGCACCTCGGTGTTGCTGCTGGAGTTCCAACACCCTCTCCGTGACCAAGAGCCCAGGAGCCCAGGAGCCCAGGAAAGAAGGAGGCAGCCAGGAGGCGACTAGTCCAGTCCTCCTGCCCTGCCTTTCTGTGGCCACATGGCACCCCTTCCTCCAGATCCATCCCACTTTACCGCCCTCCTGCACAGAAGCTCCTTCTAAATACTTCCCAGCAGTGCAAGGGTGGGCGTGGGGGGCAGGCAGTACAAGCTACAGTGGTGCAGGAATGTGGCTGGACTCTCTTTTCAGTTCACATTTGGCATTTCCTATGCCCCCAGTTCTCTTCATCCAAGGGCCTGTCTAAAGGGAGGGAGGGAACACAGCTGGATGGCCCCTTAGAGGACAATGGGCTATGGTCCTCTGGGTGATCTGGGAACTAAAGAGAAGTAATCAGTGTGGTCCAAAAGAGTGGCCAGGTCACCTGGTTTCCGCAATAACAAGGGGACCACATCGTTGAAACAATATCTATAAAAAGTTGGACATTATGCAGATAGAATTAGGGTCACCTTGTTCCAGCACTGGACATGCCCGATATTTTCAGGGGCAGCTCTGTCCTGGCAAAGTCTTTCCTACTGAAAGGACACAGAGTCCAGGTCGATCTCATAGTTTGAGAGTGTAGGACGTGGCCCTAGACAACGCTCTCAGGTGTCTCCGAAGCTCGTGCCCCAGGCTCCTTTCCCAACACTGTCATTCTGATATAGGGTTCCACTGAAATGTAGACGCCACCAAAATGAATGAAGTCATCAGAGCCTTTCCTGAGGACTAGGTTGATATGGGTAGTCTGGGTGGAGGGTATGGATGGTGACATAGGCTTCTTGGGAAGGAGTGCCAGGGAGGAAAGATTCTGGCACAGAATGGGAAGGACAGTGTCCCGATGACACCACTTTATCCTATATGCACAAAACTTTTTTGTTTTCTACCGTATTTAGAAAAGAGAAAAGTGTTTTTTGAAAGACTTTTCTGAGGTACTTGGACAACTGGTCAACCAAGGATGGGGCGTCCCAGATTCCCTAGAGGATTCCAGGTATCCAGGCGGTGGACTCTGCACCACGAGTGGGTCATCTGCCTCTCTGAGAGGTGTGGGAGTCTAGAGAGCAATGCTGTGACCACATGGACATGTGCTCGCAGTTTAGGAAGCCCTGGGAACTGGACAGCCACGTTGTCCGTGGGTGAGGCGGAAAGGATCTAGTACTAAAGACATCTCTCTTCTTTTAAAAAAAAGGACACCTACTGCTTTAACTTTTTAAGAAATGTCTGCAAAGGGGACATAAAGGGACCGTCCTATTCTGAGCATATTTGCTCAGCAGGACCAGAATTCTTCTTTTCTCTGAGGCACTAGCTGGAGCTCCAGGAGATGGAATTCTCAAAATCAGTATGAGTGGGGACGAAAGCATTAGGGTTCCTCTGAGACTTTCCCAGATCTCTCTCCCCAGCTCTCTAGAAGGCTGCCAACTCTCCATGTTTATTTTTTACTCACAAGAGCCAAGGGTCTGTGTCTTCCATTTCCTCCTGGCTCTATCCAGCTCCCTTAACTTCCCCACTTCCCAGCCATGCCCTCTTTCCAGAGGGATCGCAAGACACACTGTCCTAGGGCTGTTATTCTTAGTGTGGGAGGTCAGGTCACAGGGAAAGGGGCCTCTCAGTTCCCAGGCATTTCTGTCAAAAGAAAACAGAAGTGCCATAGTGGAGACTTTGCACAGTCAGACTGGGGAAGCAGAGGTTGGCCAGGGCATGGGTTAGGTGAGGGTCAGCCTGAATACATAGCTTTCTTATTGGCTTCCCAGAATATTTTCTGAATATTCTAGAGTCTTCGAGGCAGAGGGAGACCTCTCTCCCATTTAAATCAGAAGTTCTATGTAGGAAACAACCAATTCCCTCACAGGATCTCAGATATCATTCTCAGGGCAAAAGGAGAGGGCTGACTTTGAACAGAGGAAGATAAAGCATCAAGGCCCCAAGTGAACTATAAATGTGCATATGTTTTAAAATTAGATTTTAGAAAACATTGGGGAATATCTCTCAAAGATAGGAACACCTGCTGTGTGGGTAGAGCTACTTCAGAAGGTGAGAGGGGCTGAGGAGAGGAAGGAGAGAAGCCGGAACAAGAGCAGAGTCCAGGACGTTCGGCGTCTGGCCTAAAAAACATGGTAACGAAACATGACTTAGATGTGGGGGCAGAGGGAGAGGTAGGAAGGTGGAAGGCTCGGGGCTCAAGAAAGGAGGAGTCTTTCATCCACCAGAGACCTGAAACAAAATGGGCAGGCTGGTCTTGGTCTGCAACACCTCTGAGAGGAGAAAAGGGGAAGGAAGGAAGGAAGGCAGAAGGCAGAGAGCAGGCAAAGGCGAGGTTAATACACAGATTAATCAGCTGGTGAGCACCAGTGGAGGGGCCGAGACCTAAAGGGACCCTGTCAACCTCTTGGTTGGGTGTCACTTGTCAGCCTTTCCCTTGGGTTTCTGGGAGTATGTGCAGATAGAAGGAAACACAACACAGTCAACTTCTCCTTGACCATGGCCCCCTCTTCCATCCCTCCATCACTGCCTGCCATTGGGTTGGCTGGGCTCTGCAGAGATTAATGCCTCATGCCTCACCCTGGCCCTCAAGAGGCTGTGCTCCTGGAGGCTTTTGACTGACTTCTCTGGTCTGTGGCAAGCGATGTGGTAGGCCCAGTGCCTGGGCCCCCACTGGCTGCAGAAACCAGCCAGCACTCTTATTGCCAAGGGCTCCTGTGGACCCAGCCCAGAGGAGATTCGCATCAGAATGCAGGGGCGAGGAAGCGTGTCTGTAGAGGTTGGTGACAGGGTCCCTTTAAGAGGCAGCTTTTAACCCCGACCCGTTCACCCACTTTCTCACCCCCCTAACCCATAGCCCACTGATCCTTCACACTGGACCATGAAGACCATTCAGATCCAGCATTCAGGTCAGCCTCCTCCCCCCACTCTTCCAACAGCCCATTCCTCCCACCCATTCCACACCCACTCCCAGAAACAAGGCCAATAGCCCCCAGTGTGACAACAGGTTGCCCAAGGAGACACCTGGCCAAACCCCTAAACAAGCAGGACCTGGGAGAATTACTTTTCCCCCAAACTCTCTGGAGTATAAGACCTTAGTGTTCTCTCTCTCTCTCTGCCCCCTATTCTCCCCACCCTACCCCCACCTCTGTTTTTGCCTACCTTCTTATTCATTGGAAACCACGGGTAACGTGGGTTTTGGAGGTATAATGGAGGACGGAGGATGAAAAAAATGATAGCTTTTTTCTCTTGTAACTGTCACTCCTTTCCCTGGTGACAGGTCTCAAACGGTAGGGAAGACGTTGGGTCAGGGAAAGGGTTTCCCTGGCTCTCTCTGAAGTGGTAAACCAAACCTCTTCACATCCAGCTCCTCAGAGCATTCGGGCCTGGTCGTCCAGAAGGGATGGTGCTTTCAGAGAAGTCCCTAAACCCTGCAGAGTTCGTAGCTTTCCCCTTTCATGAAGCGGGACTCTCCTCTGACCATCCCCAGGAGGGTCTCATGCTCTTCCACCCCAGGCTGAGCAGCTGCACCCGGCATCTGCCTGCACGCTGGGAATAACCCATGCCCCTGAGTGCCGCTGGCCCTTCACTCAGCAGTGGACATGGGCTGAGACCATGTAGACCACGCTGAAATGATTTAGCTTCAGCAAATCATGATCGGGAAGGAAAAACAGTTGCAAAAGTATCCTGTGATGCATTTAGCACGCAGAAGAATTTTGGACTTTCCTCTCTTTTGGATTACCCCCATCACTGGAGCTGTTCCAAGTTGAAAGAGGCAGTGTAGTAATTAAGAGGCAGGGTAGGGTGTCTGGGTTTAAATCCTAGCTCTGGCACTTACTAGTTGGGTAAC
>PVKM010022733.1:0-12549 GCA_004027735.1 Carollia perspicillata
AGAGAGAGGGGAAGGGAAGGAGAAAGAGTGGGAGAGAAACATCCATGTGTGGTCGCCTCTCATGTGTCCCCCACTGGGGACCTGGCCTGCAACCCAGGCATGTGCCCTGACTGGGAATCGAACCGGTGACCCTTTGCTTCACAGGCCCGTGCTCAAGCCACTGAGCTACACCAGCCAGGTTATTTAACCTTTTCTAACCTTGGATTTCATCAGTAAATAAGAAGCAAAATACCTATAGTTATTTTGTAATATCATCTTAAGAAGCAAATGAAATAATATGAATAAATCACTACCTATAATGTCTGTAGTATGCAAGTAATAAATTTTAGTTTTTATAGTTATTAAAAATGTCTCTACAAAGAGAAAATTTTCACACTAGTGGCTGGGGACAGAAAGATGTTCACGTGCTGCTTTCTGCTATCCAGGAGGTTTCACCAATTCGAGGAGACTGGAAATAAACATGAAAGACAAATGACAATAAAAGTCAACACAAAGTAACAATCAAATGAATGACAGACAAGGCTGCTGTGAATTGCAAGGGTCAGAGCACCTTGTTTTCAAATTATACATGTTAAGCAAGTTCGTGGACCTCATGGCAAGATAAATATATATGATAGAAGTTGTAATCCGGGGATCTGTGGGAATATCTGGGCCACTGATATGCTGATATGCTGGGCCTGCAGGGTTAAGAAAGGTTTAGAGCCGACTTTGAAATATCAGGATCCTTCATATACAAATCTAGATGTTCATAGACCTGTGGCTTCCCTGAAGCCCAGAGACCTCACTTCTTTCTCGCAGAAACGTGGAGCAGGGAAGTCCAGTCCGAGCACAGGGATCAAAGGGAAAACATTCAAGCAACTGCCCCTGAATCTACCAGCCCCAAGCATGGGGTAGTGACAGGACTGTAGTGTTCCTCTGAGATATGCCACTTATGAAGACTACCTCCAAAGGGAAGAGGAGACTCAACTGTCCCTCAGTGAGTTTGCAGAGATCCTCTGGAGGCTGGGGAGGAAACAGTCAAAGGAACCTCTTCCCTTTGCTCAGAGCCGCTTTGTTAGGAGAGAGGAATCAACAACCTTGAGAGGGAGGTTTGGTGCAGGTCAATACAACCAAGCATAAGATCAGAATATTGTAATAGAAAAAAATGTGAATGAAGTTTAGATTTAACTTTTGAGGGAGCAGAATAAACTATCACCCCACCATATGTGTGTGACTTCTCCATTTCTGACTGCAATTTCCATTTTTGAAATTTTCAACCTTCTGTGCATGTCTATGTCTGCTCGGAACAGTTTGAGACCTTGTTACTGTTTTAAAATGTATGCGTGTTAAGATGACTCTCCAACCCAAAGGAAAAAATAAAACTCAAGAAGTTTTGTTTAAAAATAAAATCTGAATTTCCAGGTTTCCCCCCCAAAAAAATATCTTACACATTGGACCTTCAACTCTGCGTATTAAAAATCCCGCAGGGACCAAGTAGTTGCTGCTGCTCTTACAAAAGAAAATGGGCACTTGGATGGGCCAGAGACCTCACCCCTCCCTATTGTTTCCCAATGTTGTGATTAATTACACATCTCTGTTAGCACTGCCCTGTGCTTTTGTCTTTTTTTCCACGTCTTCTTTGTGGAAGTAAAGAGTATTACTACACGTTTACTATGCAAACAAATGTCTCTTTGTACCTGGTTTGCTTTACTCATTTACTATATCTGTCTGTCTCCTATAGGCATGCGAATCTCTATTCTGAATGATTTATAGACTTGCATACAAAATGACATTTGAAGAATGCTCACATTGGATGAAAATGTGCAATGAAGTAAATGATGAGGACAAAAAACAAATGTTACAGCAATCAAAGGAACAAATTGGTATTATCAGATAAGATTTCAGAGAAGACATGGGTCTTAAAGAAACATGAGTTTTTTCACTAGGAGAATGATGTCTGGGCAGGTAAGTGTCTATGCCATGCAAAATAAGTAGTTGTCTAGAGACCCTTGGCATCTTTCCTTCTTTCTCCTAAGGTAATCACATCACTCCCCTGCTTAATACCTTTTAATGGCTTCTCATTGTTTTCAAGATAAACCCGAAGTCTTTAGACTAATTGACATAGGAATCTCTTTATGATTTGGCCCCTGGCTACCTTCCTAGGCTTGTTTTGGGCAGCACAAATCTAGCCCCTGTGAACTAGCCACACTCAACAGTTTGCTGTTCTCTCAAAGCATGTTCAAAAATCTCATATGTTGAACATACTATTTGTTCAGATTTTGCTCCTTGCCCCACTCCATCATTGCCTCTTCTGAGAAAACTTCTCTGCTATTGTCTTTCTCTGAGACTGAGTTTAGGGCTCCTTCTCCAGGTTCACTTAGCACAGTGAGAATGGCATCTTCACATTATGTCCCTTGGGTTGTCATAGTCTCTTTATTTGTCTCCCTCAATGGACTCACAACTCTTTGACCAAGTGGAGCCAGAATGCAGCCCTGTGAGGAAACCTTAGGAGGACTTATCACCACTCAAGGAGTCACTTTATGAGTCAGTAGAACACTGTAGGAATGTTCTTCATTGTGCAACTAAACTGGCAGCCAGGACTTCTCTGTTCCTCAGGGATTTAAGACAATTCATCATGAGCTCCGAAAATCCAGAGCCCTCTCCATTTTTACAAATTCCTGACAACTTACTTCCTCATTCATCTATTTATTCACATTCTGGCACTGAAGTATGAGTCCTCTCTTCAGTCGCATTTTCCTAGAGGCAACACTCAGCCCCTCCACTAGTTTCCAGGAAAGATCGTCTAGGAATTAGCTTTAGGCTGGTCTAATTATTTTAGTAAAAAATTGAGAATACAAAGGAGAGGTCACCACATAGATGAATATTCTCCCCATGCCTCATTCTCTACAATGTTCATCTTCCTCTAGCACTTGTCAGGGTATGTCCCTAAGCAAGTACTGTTTCCATTCTAAAAGCAATGGATAGGGTGCCAGCTGTTACTACATCATAAACTCATGTTGACCCTAAGTCTCTCTCTTAATATATTTCTATCCATTTTCCTTAGATCTACCTGATGGAATGATCCAAAATGAGTTAATCTTCTATAAGAATGATTTTCAAATCTTTCATATAGTCGCAATCTTTTACAGGTCAAACATCCTCATTGTCTTTCTCCAGGATTGGGGGGCTCTGAAAAGTAATTCTTTTTTTCAATGAGAAAAACATTCACAGATTTTCATAGTAATATTTTTGAGAGTTTTTACCTGCAAATCATTCCTCAAGGTTACCTTAAATTAATCTTGTGAAATCTAGGGGTTTTTTTCTTGCCTTCAGATGGACAGAAACTTTGGGGACAAGTAAAATAGATTATTTCACCTGACTTATTTACACAAAGTGAAAAATGGGTCACAGCCTTTTTATTTAAGCTGATCAACTTAATTATAACTCTTTGGATGCAAGCATTTGCAATGTTTTCTGTGGTTTGGGTGTAATTTCCTGCCAGAGAGTGATGTGGAGGCGGAGGGGAGAGCAGGGGCTGCTGAGTTTTGGCATCAAATTCTTCAGTCCAGCTGCTCTCTGTTAAATGTCAATGACCTTACTCAATGGCACCTAGACAGTCAAGGTCCCTATAATGAGAAAACCAAATTACAGGTAAATAATTTTCACAGTTTTCTGCCAGGATATCCAAGCTGGTGACAAATTGATATACTACTGTCTATTTAGAAGGTTAGCTTTCAGAAAACAGGCCACTCTCAGTGCAAACCTCCAAGATCTAAAAAACATCCTTCACCCAAGTCTCTTGTAGAATGTTGAACTGTAGAGCATATTTGTTTACAGTTGGAAAGTCTTGCCAGAAAAACAAAGTGAGAGAAAACTCTTCGAGCACCAAGAACCAGGAGATGGTGGGAAAATCAAACAAACAAACAAATAAACAAACCAAACCAAACACCTAACAATGGGGAGATAATGTAGGTCTAGGGACAAAGTCTGAAATTGTAAATTCTGTTATCCACTCTCTGCCTAACTTTTAAATATTGACAGTTAGGTAATAACTCCCTTGTAACTACATATGTTTCTCAAAGGTAATTTCCTCAAGCAATAATTAAACATAGTAATTATAATAGTCATAAAAACAAGTAATATTTATTAAGATTTTCCTAGATGTCAAGTTCAGTTCTAAAAAATTTTCCTTTGCATTCATTCATTTCATCTTCACCACCATACCATGAGGTAAAAATTATTATTGTCCCCCTTTTGCAGGTGAAGACACTGAGGCACAGAGAGGGTTTAGTTTGTGTGAGCTGGAGTAGCCAATAAACAGCAACACAAGTAATCAACCCACACAACCTGTCCTCACATCTCTTGAGCTCAATCTCAAACTGGCTTTTGTAAAGCACAGTATCATTTCCCATAGGAGTAAAGACATCACTGGGTGGTGTACCACTGACTGAGAGCTTAGCCTTAAATAAAATAAATGATTAAACTAATGTCCAAAAAGTAAAGATGCAACTAAATGGATGTCTTCTTGGAAGAAATAGTAAGCAGTCAGGCTGAGATCTGGGTTAGTAGTTCCCAAATGCTGGGTTGCAGAAATGGGCCCTAATCCTGGAGTTACTCTTTGAGTCTGAAGTCAAGTATGAGACTCTAGTTCTAATATTTCTCCAGGTGATTCTAATGCAGATACATGTTAAACGATCACTGATCTAAGTCTTATTTTCACATTGAGTATCTACTATTGACTAGTTAGAAAGAGGTAAAAAAAAAATCAACCATGACTTCAAGGTGCTCAAAGATCTAGGTTTATGTGGCGTGAGGAGAGTAGGCAAGTAAACAGCTATACTACAGCACAACACAAGTTTCTGACAGCGTAAAGGGGGTAATAATTCTAAGAAAAGAAAAGGTGCAACAGAATCAGAAAATACTTTGCAGGGGAGATGATGACCTTCAGGCTGAATTATCTGAAAAAAAGAGGATGAAGAGGTAGTTTGGAGAAAGAAGGGCAAAGAGGACATTTTCTGGACACAAGGACATAGTGCATATTCATTCAACAACAGTGACAACAGTAACTATTTATTGCACATTTACCCTGTGCTAGAGATTGCTAACGTGATAGATAAAGATCATACACAAAAGAATAGAGCCGTGAGAGTATGTTCAATCAACTGAGAGCTGTCAATTTTGTTTAGATGGGTCACAAGGTAAAAGGGTGGCGTGATGAGAGAGGTCAAGAGCTGTGTTTCCCAAGAAGCAGATTCTTAGGTGGAGATTAGCGAGCAGGTTGTTGATTAGGGAATGGCTTCGAGATCAACACGTGTGGAAAATGAGGAGAGGAAGGTAGGACAGTGCAGAGGCAGAAGCTGAGCTGCAACGCAGTCCCTAAGGAGGAGTCAGCCAGCCCCACAGGTAGCTCTGGGTTTGGGGTGGCCAGAAACTTAAAAGCCATTATGCTTAGGACAGAAAAAGGAATCCTTTTAAATAATGGTAACCAGTTCATTTGTAAATGGACAAAGTGGTGGGTGAGATTTCTATCTATTGCCATAATGGGGAGATTGGGATAAGATTTATAATTGTTTCAGTTACTTGTTATTCTCTGAATATTTGACCATGTCTCTTTAGAAGATTTCCTTCTCCTACCCCTTTACCCCTTCTAATTAATAACCCAGGGTCATGCACCAAGAGATGGGGGTCCCTCTTCTGCAATGCCCCATATTGCTGATGAGCTGAAAAGAGAGCCACAGAGAGTCTTATCCCACGTCAAAAACAGAGCATTTGCCCTACACTTGTGAAGTCAGACAAAGGAGCCATTTTCTTTCCATATTAGTGACAATCTGATGCTTAGAATTATGTGGAATAATAAGTAGAATCACCCCAAACGAGTATTCTATCCATAACCAGAATATTGATTTTATTGCTGATATTAATAACAATTCTCTAGGCTATTGCCTGCAAAAGTACTTTTATCTTAATGGGCTCATTATGCCCTTAATATATTCTTAAGAGCCAGGTGGAAGAAAATTAGTTCCATTTTGCAGAGGGACAGATTAAGGCAAAGGGAGATTAAGTGCGTCACTTGGCCTAATTTCTTCTGACTGAGGGATGACCCTCCCTCCTCTGGAACTTGTAATTCCTCCTCGAAGCCATGGATGGCATTCATGTGTGTGTCCAGGCGTTATTCTGCACCAATTAGATGGTGGATCCCTTGAGAGAACAGTGCTGTGCCTCAGGCACCTTCACATTCCTCAGTACATGTCCTGCAGTTCTTGCACGTCTCCTTTGCTCATTTGGCAAGCTGACAGGGTGAAGGAAATGAGGAAATTTTACAAAATACCGTTTGAATTCCGCAATAGAGGCAGGCATGTGCTTGAATTCCTGGTGACTTTCCTGTGACTCAAAGTATGGTGTGTGGACCAGCAGCAATGCAAAGACTCAGGCCCACCCAAGACCTATGAAGTCAGAAGCTTCATTTTTACCATATTCCTGGGTAACTCCCCTGTCCATTAACACTTGAGAAGCATGGCTCTAGACTATACTTCACTTTTAAAAATACTGAGAGTTTACCACAGGTAAATGGATACCCACTGGCCTTTGTTCTTTGTGGTTTTACCTACATGGTTCATCCTTGACCCAAGGGCAATAGACCAGGAACATATAAAACAACACCTATGGAAACTGACATGAAACCAATTAGCTATGAAAATCAGTATTTCATCAACACAAGACTAATAATAATAATTCTAAATATAATACTAAGAGATAAATTTTTTGAGACTCTAAGTCTCAAGAGGCTTAAGAGTCTCAAGAAGTATGTAGTCTCTTAATTCTTTTATTATATTTATCTCACTTACTGTACTCCTGGCACTTTTCTAAATTTATATACATGTATTATATAGTATATATAAAAATAGAATCTATTACATTTTTTCCCTTTCAGCCTTTATGCACAAACACAGCCGTATGGGTTAAGTCCTACTGCTGTCCCCACTTCACATCCGGGCACTGGTGTACCAGATGCCCTGGCTGGAATGTGGAAAAGCCTGGACTTACACCCAGGCCGTCTGGCTCTTGAGCCTGTGCTCGTAATCACCATCTGAAATAGATTTAGAATGACCTTGCTCTATACCTGTAGTTTTGCTCTGTTCCTAACTTCTACAACAATGAAACAGCTCTGGCAAGCTGGTCCTCAAACATAGAAGGGGAGGGGAAAACACATTGGGAGTGGCAGTGGGTCCATTTTATTTGGATTTTTGACACCAGATCTTTGATTCAGTTAGGGCCAGGATGTTTGGACTCTGGCATCAACCTCCCACAACTTCAGCAACATCTTATTTCCTTAAATTCCTATTACTGGCTTAAAAATTCCATTTCATCGTCTTGTGTTTCTCCCTCCCCCTTGACCCTTCATGCTTATGTATCTATATAAAACTAATAAAAACTTGAGCAGGAAATATAAAATCACCATGAAACCAAACCAAACCTGCAGCAAGACCTCAGAGGGCCCTGTGCAATCAGAGCCGTGTGCAGCTATTTGCTGGGAGCTGTAAACCTAATAGCTCGCTCTGTGCGAGGCACAGCTGCAAGGCTCTGGAGACAGATATGCCCCTTGTTGGAAAACAGAAGGGCTTGTAAAATTATTTTCACAAACATTTTTTTCTTTAATATTTTCCTAGCTACCTCAGGCGCTCCTTCCCCTCTGCCCTACTTAGCTAAATAACGGGAGTCTGGGAGGAGCAATGATGAAGGAATAATGATTTTTTCCCATTTATTACGATTGATGAATAGCAAATTATTCTAATAATATTTTCTATTTAATTTTTAAATAAGTCACTTAAAGGAATTTTTTAATATTTGGATTTGTTTTCTTTTTAATTTAATTAGTGTTGTGTGTGTGTTTTGGGAGGGGGGGCATCATCCTCAGTTCATGCCTTGATTTTGCCACGGGAACATTCTCTTGCTTCCACCGATACTCGTTACATCCAAGACAGTCTTGCTGTTGCTTTGGACCACAAGGTCCTCTCCTCATCTCATGGAGATGTGGATCTGTCTCAAGTCTTTCCTCTTGCCCACACTCACAAAAGCCCATTCTTCTTCGAACCTACAACCCTGCACAGTCCTCTGTGTTTCTGGATACTGGGTTTACTATTTGGTGTATGTTTCCTAAGCATGTTTTCCTTGAAAAAGGGATTGGATGCTCCTTTCATTTGGCTTGTGGTTCCACTCCTGTAGGTGCTGAAGTGTTGGAATCAGCAACAGTGATGTTTAAGTCTTGTTTTGGTGATTACTACATAAATAAAATAGCTTTAAAGGAATCATCCCATCTCTCTCACACTCAGTCTCCTCAATTAGAAAATGTATTCAACAGTATGAGCCATGTTAATGTCTCTGTCCACATGTTAACCCATTTAGTTCTCACATAACCCTTTAAGGGAGGTGCAATCGACATCCTGCTTTATGGATAAAGAGAGGAGAGGCCAACAATCATGCCCAAGGTCATAGATATATTAAGTAAGGACCTGAAATTCTCTCAGGGGTGTTATGACTCAGGAGTTTTTGCTTTTAATTACCCTGTGATGAAATATTCTTAATTGCAGGGGTATTTTGAAAAGTAAATAAATGGCCAATGCTAATTCCTAGCAGTCTTGTACCAGAGTCTGAGATAGTGTGTAGTCAGTGTTATTTTCCTTCCATGATCCTCAGATCTCCAATAAGCATTTCTTGTGTATCTTGATTCACTCCAACAGTGGTAAAACTGCATTTTGTCACCTCTATAGAAAGCTAAGTTGGATATTCTGTTAGGTTATATTATCCTATGTCCATACCCTTCAAAATTCACCTTAAATATCATAAATAAATATGTGGTTTTGCATGCATATCTGTGAGTCTTCTCTGAGACAAGATTAAAACTTATCACAAGTACTTTATCTTCAAAAGATGGAGCAATGACAGGCATGAAGGGATGGAGCAGGCGGTAGAGATAGGTACTGTCAATCTACGTCCAATGTACACTGTCCTGATGGCTTCCCTCTCTGGCTCCTGATCCATACAACGTCCTCATAGACTGAGAGTAAAACAAAGAGGAAGAGGAAATAAAGATGAGAATTCATTTAAAATTGCCATCTCAAAATGCTCATGTTCACTAGAAATGCAGCAAGATAGATTTAGGTCTTCGGAATGGTGTTCTACCTTATATCCACAACTGATATCCTATAGATAGGGAGTGGTGGTTCTCAAAGCCATTCTCAGGGAAACTGCCCTTGTTCTAGAAGCATCTCATTACCTGGGAACTTGTCAGAAATGCAGAATCTTGGGTCCACCTTAGATCGACCAAACTGGAATCTCTGGGGGAGGGGTCTAGAAGTCTGTTTTAACAAGCCCTTCAGGTGATTCTGATATGAGCTCAAATCTGGTCATCATAGGCTGGGAGTATGGGATGTCTATGAGGAATGGTAAGCCTAAACTTTCTTCTCTGGCCTTCACCAAACCAGTGAAGGGGATGAAGGGCACATTTGTCAAATCATACATGCAATTTAAATGCAGCCCACCACCTGTTTTTATAAATAAAGTTTTATTGGAACACAGCCACATGCCACTTATGTATGTATGTATGTACATATGTATTTATAGCTTTTGTGCTATAATGGCAGCCACGAGTTGTCACAACAGAAACTGTATGGTCCACAAAGCAAAAACTAAAGATTAGTAAATTATTCATCTCTAGCCCTTTACAGAAAAAGTTTTCTGGCTCCTGGCTTAGAGAATTATAGGAACAGTGCTTCTGAATCAGTGCTACCAGGGAAGTGGCTCTGCCACCTTTGTGTTTTGTGACTTGGGGAAATTTCCTTCTGGTCTTTAGTTTTCTCTTCAAAATGGGGTAAGAATACCCTGGCCACTTTGTAAGTTGTGATGATCAGTGAACCTATGCAAAGGCACACGTAGAAGTTCGAATTCTTAATAATCACTGAAAAAGTGGTAGTTACTATTACTAAAATAACACTAGATAAAATTTACTAACTGGTTAGCTTCTACTTTAGTCTGAACAAAAGTAGAAAAATAACCTGATTTATCAACTAAATTCATTGGTTTGGTGAAGACCAAAGAAAAAAGTTTAGGCTTACTGTTCTTCAATAGGAAATAATGGTTTTTAAAGTAATAAAATATGCTTATTACTTGTTTGTTTAAAATGTATTTGTATGCTTAGTATCTTTAACCTTGAGCACACCCAATTAATAAATATTTATGTCTTGCTATTTCAGAATTTTACAAGTCTCAGTCAATACTTTTATTTATTTTGAGTATAAACATGGAGAAAAATATTTTTGGAAAACAGACCTTAATTCAAACACAGTTTACACTTGATGAATCTTTCTCAACTATGGACATTAGAATTTGAATTTTATGTGAACAATAAAAACAACAACTACTATGATTCGTATCACTGTGTTTACAGACATATATGTTACAGTATATATGTACATGAAATACATATATTTTGTATTAACTGAAATGTGAGGTGAAAATTATATAACTTGCTTCAGTTCCTTATATCTTTATGTTGAGGTTTAAAACAACAATAAGTTATTATTATTTACGATTCTGTGGGTTCGCTTGGCTCAGTTGGGCAGTTTTCTACTCCACGTGGTATAGCTGAGGTTACTTACTTGTTTGGCTGCATTCAGCTGGAAGATTTGACAGGGGCTGGAACTTCCACAAAAGGTTCTCCTCTTCCAGGGACTCTCTCTATGTGGCCTCTCATTAATCATTAGGCAGACTGAGCTTCTTATATCATGCCAATGAACTTCGAAGATGGGGTATTCCAAGAGGACATGACTCAACGTACAAGCATTTATCAAACTTCTGATTGCATCCAACTTGCTAAGGTCTCTTTGGCCAAAGCAAGTCACATGTCTAAGCATAGCATCAATATGTAAGGAGCATTACTATACAAGAGCATGAATACCAGGAGGCTTGCTCATTGGGGGCCACCAATGTACCAGTCAACCACTACCAATAACTTCTGAATAATGAGAATTTAGTGAATCTGAAAACCCCATTGACTAGACAGCTGCCACTTGTGTGAGTAATGGAGAACAGCTACGCACATGGGTTCACTTCAACATGTGTTCGAAATCCATTATAGAAGACAAATTTCTTTCTGAATGTTTGTTTAAGAAACGAAGTTTTAGATAAGTAAAGTACAAAAAGAGATCTTCTGTTTTTCACTTTTGTATATTCCCTTTTAGGAATTTTGTGTACAAAGTATGGGACAGATGTTTTGGATTAGTTTACCACAAAGTACCAGGCAGCCAGAGTCCTATAGCACACAACTTATGCCAGATTTTTCTGATGTGAGTCAAAAGACAGGTTCTGGTAATGAGAAATCAAGGTGGCATTTGGCTGGTAATGTTGAAACAGCTAAAAAAAATGAATGAAAGAAATATCTCCCACCCCAGCCACTTGGCAATAAACAGAATTATAACTGCAATCAAATGTTACAGTGATAGCCAATTTTTAATCCGTTGGCAAAATGAATACTTTAGGAGATTTACACTTTTTTTCCTCAAATGATATGAGATTCCATTAAGATTATATGCTGTTCAAGTTAATAAAATAATAAGAAAATAGGAAAATAAATAAGGAGATGGCATCATCTCCTGGAAAGGTCCAATTAATTTGAATGGGTTAGATATCATATTAACGCCTTTTGGAAATCTGTACCAAACTTGAGCAGAGAGTTTATGTAGTTTCTGAGGGGATCTGCTGAGATAACCTTGAGTAAAAAAATATCCTCCTCTTTTTGAGGAAACCATCCTCTCTAAGCAAATGCAGAACTTCAGGTGTGGGCAGGCACGCCAGCCTGAGCAGCTGAAGAAGCCCTGGTGATCAGTGGAGTGATTGATGGGTTTCTGGATCATTCTCACTTCTGTACAATCTTGACTTAGCATCTATGGAGTATGAACCAGTCTTTAGAATTTATAATACTATTTAGCTTGTAGATAATTTAACAATACATGCAAGCAGATATTGAATAAATGACTTATTTTGAAGGCTCCTGATGGTAACATAAGATTGCATTTGTGAATAGGGAATATATATACATATTCCATATACATATACACATATATATGCATATATATGTGTGTATATATATAGATAGGTATATAGATATATAATGTGATAAACTTAATTCTTTCACCCACTCAAGGAGCATTTTTGAGTGCTTATTGTATGCCTATCCTGGGCACTTGGAAGAATTTCCCTTCCTGGGGGGGGAGGTGCTTCTGGAGTAGGGAGGGGGATTGGGGCAAGGGGAGCAGAAAACATCTCTAAATCCTCTGAATTTATTCCAAAATTGATGAATTATTATCATTTTTTTTCATAGGTTTTGTTAGATTCTCAAAGGAACCCAAGACCCCAAAATGTTAAAGCCTATAGAGCATTACGGATGGCTGGAGTCATGACTCATTGTCCTAAAGCTCATTTTCTGGTCTAACCCCTTCATTTCTCAAGTGAGCAAATCCCAGCCCAGAAGGCTGACATGAGTGCTTTGTTCAAAAATCACTCATCTGGTTACTA